>JAGGAQ010000610.1:0-11645 GCA_017657225.1 Termitomyces sp. T69sscA | reverse complement strand
TGGATGCCTCCGACATCACCACCACTCGCCCATCAAAGAAGCTCTCACACCGGCAGCTAGGACCCTTCATGGTGGAAAGACAGGTAGGCCCGCTAGCCTACCGGCTCCGGCTCCCAGCAGGAATGCGACAGCTTCACCCAGTATTCAATGTAGTCAAGCTAACACCAGCTCCAGAGGACCCTATCCCAGGACGACGCCCAGTGCCTCCCCCACCCCCGGTGGTGGTCAATGACAACGAGGAGTATGAGGTGGAGGAGATTCTGGACAGCCGCCTATTCCGCAGACAACTACAGTACAAGGTGAAGTGGAAGGGTTACGGAATTGAAGACATCTCCTGGGAGCCCCGGGAGAATGTGCATGCCCCGGGACTGGTCAGAGAGTTCCACCGGAGACATCCAGATGCGCCCCAGGCCATCCGGGGGATCTACTCCATCTCACCAGCAGACCAGGCAATCCGGAACTTCTTCTACCCTGCATGTCGAGACGCCGCACGCTAGAGGGGGGGTGATGTCAGGGGACTTCCATTCGATTTCCATTCTTGAGCACATCCTACGCCACCCCCGGGACCCCCGGGACTTGCCCTAGACCTCCGGGACTTGTTCTAGACCCCTGGAGATCTCCGGAGGTCATTTCCTTTTTTGGAAATCCCCGGAACTTTACGTCCCTCCTGTTCGAACATTACCCAAGGTTAAGGTTAGCTCCGGTCACCTGTACAGTTGTTCCCATGCCTCCGCCGCCCGCTGATGCGCCGTGCCAAGCAGCGGGGAATCCTTAGACTTGTTCTCTTTGGATTTCCCTCTACTAGGTGATTAGTACCATTGTATCATTGATTACCCTGTCTAATACAACTTTGGATTTCCCTCTGCTAGTTGTGTGATTGAGCCGCAACTCCCAGAGGTCGCCCTTACACCCAGGGGTCGGTAGCGGGTCGTGATAATTGCTTAATTGCATCCTACTGCTTATCCTGCTCTTGAAAAGTCAGAACCACACTTCTATCGTCTCCAAAAACTAGTCAAACAGTATTATGTCAATGTTTCAAAGCAACTTGGACAGCTAGATATCTTGACATGACATTTGATCTGTTTACCTGAATCCAAGTTTGTTACTTTTATTATTTGATATGATACTTTACTAATTTTTGATTAGACTTGCAATCAAGCACAAGCCGTTCATGGTGCCACAAGAACATCACACACTATCTAAATACACTGATTTCATTGCCTATTTTTGTTCATCTTGCGCCATCTTGACAAGCCTTTGGTAGAATTAAAACTCTAGCCAAGTTTACATTTTTTGAAAGATCACTTGAAGATTTTTTCATTGCAGATGATTCTCTTTTATTTTTTATTTCAATAACATATTTACTTAATGACTGTAAAGAACTTTGAGAGTGGTTTGATTTGCTTGATGAGATTGTTGGTTTTTTATTTTGTCTTTTTTCAACAACATAGGGTAGAGGTGCCTAAAGAACTGAATTTGATGATCTTAAATATGCAAACAACAGAGATGGTGGACGATATATGTTTATTATCAACAATACATTCACATTCATTGCAACTTATATTAAGAGCCACAATATTCATGGTGTTACTTGCTAAGTTGCTCATTCACCTAATTTTTGAGTCTCCCAGATACTGCTTCTTCTTCTTTCCTCTGTTTATTTAGCTGCTGCTCACATGGCTATCATGTGCTTAATGCCAAAGGAACATGCAGAAAATTATCTGATTCATGTTTTTGTGCAAAGTGATCAAATTATAAAGACTGACAACTTTTTACAAGCACTATTTTCATTCACTAAGCATATGCTTAATCGTCTAATGGAATTGACTTTCACCTTCCTGATGATAATGATGATGATTTGAAAATGGTTTATGGACTATTCAACCACTCTGTTAAACTGAAGAGCAGCATTATGCTTTGCAAATCAATGATGCTCTTTCTGGATTTTTATACACTTCAATTACTCACTTGTTCACACTACTAACTTCACTCTTCTAAAAGTTAAACTAACTAGGCAGAATCATTGCATTTATATTTCTCTACCAAACTCTAGCTAAGATAATCAAGACACAAACGTTCTCACCCTAACCACTAACTCTAACTAGTGGCTAACCAATATGCAATGCTTATATGTATTTTTTCAATGTGTGACCTATCCAGTGCAAGTATATAGTTATTTTCAGCATCAAACAACTGAGTAAAGCAAGGTTGTTTTTTGCCAGTGATGAAAACTAAATTTGATAGCTATTTTTTCATCAAATCCTAGCCAAGACAATCAAGACACAAATGTTCCCACCCTAACTCCTGACTCTAACCAGCAGCTAACCGATATGCAATGCTTCATATGTCTTTTCCTGATGTGTGATCTAGCCAGTGCAGATATATAGTTATTTTCAGCATCAAACAACCTCACTTTGCTCAGTTGTTTTTTGCTAGTAATGAAAACCAAGTTTGATAGCATCAAATATATATTAACATACACTTATAAGCAGTCTTCTGTGAAGTTTTCTATTATAAATGTACAATTGCAACTGATTTACATTTACTAAACAACCAAATACATTACTTTTAAACTGCTAATGAAAAACAAGTTGAATAGCCACAAATATAATCTCACAAACAGTCTCCTGTGAAGTTACAGCTACACATATATAATTACAACTAAGTTGTGGTCACAGCATAAGCAAATATATCACATTTACACTTTTAAAGCTACTGTGACAAAGGCTAGCAGATTTGAGAGTGAGAGCTACAAAATATAAGCAAATATAAGCAAATATACACTGATAGACAGTTACTTATAAAGTTACTGTCACTAATGTATGATTGCAACTTTGTATATCACTTTTAAACTTTTAATGCTCCCTTGATAAAAATTCTGAAAAAAGCTACTATTGATAGATATACACTGGTTAAGACTAATATAATAAACAGTCTTCTGCAAGGTAACAGTCACAATGAACTAGTAGGACATGCACTGGCTAGCCTGCTATGCTCACAGCCATCACTATCACTTTTGAAAATTTTCTTGACCATCATTGCCTGTCACCATTACATCACTGTCCTCCCCAGCAATCTCTAGTGCTTCTCCTAGTCTCCACCAATGCTTCTCCCATTTATCACCAGCTCATTATCACACATTACAACTCATGCATCATGCATCATTCTATGCATCACTCTTCTGCACTGTGGCTTGTCAATCATCACATCACAACCATGCATCATTCTATCACACTCTGCATCATCTATGCACTTTGTTGTCCTGCTGCCTTTTCTTAAACTCCCTCCGCTCAAGCCTCCAAAGTAATGTCTCCTTTCTTTTGAGAACATCCTTTGTGCTGCACAGTCACAACCAACCCTAAACTACACTTGGAGCCCTGGCCTGTATCCTAACACTGGGGCTAAGACATGCAAGCTCAGAGCTTACCAACCATTCATATATGAGTTATGAAGTAGGTATAGTAGTCTTAATATTGTCCATGTTCTGTCCCAGTTTTTTCTCTAGCCTTATCTCATTAGTACTTGTTTTGTCTCATGTTCCATTCTTTTACTTGTCTCATACTTGTCTCATTTCATCTTGTCTTGTACTTGTCTTATATCTCCTCTCTCTCAATTCACTCTTTTTTTAATTTTCATATCTCTCCTATCTTGCCTGCCTCAACTCTTTTTCTCTAAATTTCCTCTGTAGTTCTCTCAACTTTTCTTTGTTTTGTCAGGTTCTGCTGACTATGGAGGCTCAGTCTACTGGATGAATCCTTACATGGTGTGCACAATGTTCACAAATGCAGCAGTACTATTGAGAGTGTAAAGCGTATGAGACCAAAATGGGGCTGGAGATGTAAGCAGTGGTTGAGCAAGTGATCACTGGTCACACCAGGGCAAGAATGTGAGTGCTAGAGGTGAGGAGGGGGGTTGAAAAATGTGGAAGATGAGCGCTAGTGTGCAAGCAAGTCTTGGGGCTGGTGAACAGACAACTGGAGTGAGCAAGAGGACTTGGCAAGTCTCAAGATCAAAGATAAGAGTGCAGAGATCTAAGTGAGTGGAAAGGAAAAAGAGTCGAGATAAGAGATGGGAGGAAATGGAATGAGTCGGGACTAAGGTGAGAGAAGGAAAAAGAGAGAGGAGATTTAGAGACTTGAGGTAGAGAAAGAGAGAGAAAGCAGAGTTAAATTGAGAGTACGAGACAAGTATAGACAAGAGAAGCTAGATGAGACAAAATGAGTACAAAATGAAAATGAGATAAATTGAAAAATGGAAATCGAGACACGCAAAACTAAGAAACAGAGGCAAAACATAAAACTAAAGACAAAAATACAGCAATATCAAGACTAGAGTACTAGGTGCTACTCTATGACTTAAATACTGAGTGGTACATAGGCCCTGGGGCTCAGGTCTGGGCTCTGGTGCCAAGGCTTGAGATGGACCCTAGAGATCATGCAAAGCAGCAGTGGGGATTGATGCATGTTGTGTGGCACAAAGGAAGCTCCTCAAAGGAAGGTCTTGCTTTGAGAGCATGGAGGCATGGAATGATGGTGAGACAAGAAGGTAAGTGGGAGTGGAGCAAAGCATGCTGAGGTCAGACCGATGGTAATGCATAGTTGTGATGTGTAATAGGTGTTTTGCTGGCAGCCAAGGGAGGCTTTGGCATAGGCTAAGAGAAGCGCTAGGAGTTGCTAGTGATGATGCTTGAAATTGTACTAAGTGGTGTCAGGGTAGGCAAACACAAGGTGAATAGTGTCAAGCTCGCTAGTTGAGGAGAGCCAGGCAGAGTCCAAGAAGACAAGTTAGCAGAGAGCAGCAGTAAGGAAGTTGGAAGGTGGTACTTAGCATAATCGCCAAGCACTAGAGGCTTGCTGTAATTGCAGAGCACATAGTATACTAGTATACTGGTGTATTTTCAATGGCAAAATAAAGCACTAACACTGATGCTTTGGCTTAGAGTAAGCTGAGGATGAACTAAACTGAGCTCTGAAGCTCAAGCGTAAAAGATAGAGGGTGAAGGTAAATTGTTATTGGCAGAGTATAAGTACAGTATTTATACTAAGTTGTAAGCAAAGTTGCTGTTGGTGACCAAAGGTCACCAAAGCAAGGAACTTGGTAAGTAAAAAACAACCAATAAATTTTTATATATAAAAGTGTCCATCAAACTTTGGCGATGCCTAGTGGCACCAATCAAGTTGTCTATTGTGTCGAGATGTCAAAAAGTAGGTATGAAATCACTAACTGTCAGTGTTATCAGAATGATGACAGTTGCTAGAATGCAGCGGTAAGGTCGGTGAAACTTTGGAGTTATAAAAGTAAGGTAAAAGAATATTACATAATATTAAAAGTGCTTGTTCAGAGATTCAAACCCTACCCTTGGGAGAGCACCAAGTAGACTATAGAGTGCACTAACCACTAGTCTACAAGCCTGTGCTAAGAAATATGTCAGTACTTCTCTTGACACAACTTGGGGCTTATCACTGGTGCCAGCGCTAATGTGGTGGCTGTGGCTGGAGAAGTGCCAGGAATAGCTGAGGCTGGCACTGATGTGGCAGCTGCAGGCAGTGATAGCTGAGGGGTGGCAAGGGTAGTGGTAGCTAGTAGCGGTGACAAGTAGTGATGGCTGAGGACTGCTGCAATGGCTGGTTGAGTAGCGGTCTAGGCTTGGAATGTCATGGAGGCTGGTTTGGAGAGGTTGAAGTCCCAAGGCTAAAGCTGAGTACTGATAGTTGGTAGCAGATTGTGACAGATTTTGCTTCAGCTTTAACTTTTGATTTTTCATTCCTCTTCTCAGTTTCATTCTCCACTATCCCAACTCAACTATGCCCTGTGTTCTTTATTTGAAACCCCTGAACTTGCTCATCTCCATTCATCTGCCTCAGCACTTTACCAAAGCCTTGACTTCCATGCCCAGAATTCTCTCTCTAGACCCATAGTCCTGGCACCAGGACTTCATCTCTTATTGCACTTTGGTGCTTGCCCTCCATGTGCACTATGGCTCAAAGCATTTGGTGCTTCTTGTACTCATCTTTGTTGCTTTTTCAGCTTTGCCTCTTGGTTTCTCATGCTCAGAGTTTGTCTTAGGCTTTCATCCATACATATAGCATGTCATATCTGCTTTGTAAAGACTTGCTCAATGATCTGAGACCTCATGGTCAGCAGAACCTGACAGCAAGATTCTAGGGGCCATGTAGAGTGTTTATAAGGGTGCACATGATTTGCAGATCATTTTTACCATTATTGCATTGAGTAATGAATATGCAAAGCCAAAACTTGCAACTTTGAAAATTGAGACTCCTAATGAGTGACCATATGCAAGGTCATCTAGAAAAGCAGCATTTTGAAGGAGATTTGATAAGGGAAGGAAGAAACAAAATGAGTCAAGATGGAGACAAGGGATGAGAGAGTAGAAAGAGAACTTAGAGATTTAAAGCAGAGAAGAGATAAAGTAGAGATAGATTAGAGTAAGATATGAGTAAAGATGAGAGAAGTGAGGCAGTATGAGATGAGTACAATACAGAATGAGACAGAGTTGGAGAATAGAAATTGGAACGTGCAAGAGATAGAGACAAGATACAAGAGACAAAACGAGAAGTACAGCAACATCAAGACTAGAGTACTACTTGCTACTCTACAACTT
The DNA here is from genome assembly GCA_017657225.1 of Termitomyces sp. T69sscA. NCBI lineage: Eukaryota > Fungi > Basidiomycota > Agaricomycetes > Agaricales > Lyophyllaceae > Termitomyces > Termitomyces sp. T69sscA. The sequence goes on along the minus strand of JAGGAQ010000610.1, from coordinate 5,023 downwards.
ATATACTGTATGGTAGATAAGCTCCAGGGCTCAGGCCCAGGTCCTGGTGACAAGTCACAGTGCTGAGGCTTGAGGTGAGACTCAGGGATTACATAAAGCAGCGGTGGAGGTTGAAACATGTCATGTAGTGATGACACCCAAAAATGTACCAAGTAGTGTCTGGATAAGCAATCACAAGGCAAATAGCATTGGGCTCACTAGTGGAGGTGAGCTAGGCAGGGTCCCAAAAGACGAGTTAGCAGAGAACAGCAGTAAATGAGGTTTAAAGTAATGCTTAGTGTAGGTGCCAAGCGCTAGATGCTTGCCATAGTTGCAAGGTGTGTAGAGAACTAGGATGCTAATGAACTTCTAGCAGCAAAACAAAGCACGGTACAATGGTGCTCTAGTGTAGAGTAAACTTTAGGAGGGGCAAAATTAAGTTCTGAAGCCCAAGCGTAAGAGATAGAGGGTGAGGTAATTTGAAGGTAACTTAATATTTGCAGTGTGTAAGTACAGTATATATACTAAGTCATAAGCAAAGTTACTGCTGGTGACCAAGGGTTGCCAAAGCAGCAAACTGGATAAGTAAATAATAGCCAACAATCTTTTATATAGGAAAATGTCAATCAGATCTTGGCAATGCCTAGCAGTGCCAATCAAGCTGTCTGTTGTATCAAGATGCCAAAAAAGTACATATGAAATCACCAAAATATCAGCATCGTAAAATGATGGTGGTTACTAGGATGCAGTGGCAAGGTCAGTGAAACCTTAGAGTCAAGAAAGTAAGGTAAAATAGCTTGAAAATAATAATAAAAAGATATAATAAGTGTTTGTTCAGGGATTTGAACTCTAGCCCTTTGGGAGGGCACCAGGTAAACCAAAGGGCATGCTAAGCACTAGTCCACATGACTGTGCTAGACAAAACATTAGTACACCTTTTGATATAACCTGGATCTTATCAGCAGTGTGGAAGGTCTTGCTTTGGAAGCCAGAGACATGTAGCAGCAAGAAGGTGAAGATGTGAGTGGAATTAGAGCATGGCACATGGAGGTCAGGTTAATGGTGATGTGTAGTTGTGATGCATGATGGAGGTCTTAGCATAGGCTAAGGAGAGTGCTGGGGTTTGCCAGCACTGGCACTGATGTGGCAGCTGCGGTTGAAGAAGCGTCAAGGATGGCCAGAGCTAGCGCTGATGTGGCAGTCACAGGCAGTGATGGTTGGAGGAATGCCAGGAGTGGCAGTAGCTGGTAGCAATGACAGATGGTAATAGCTGAAGGCTGCCAAGGTGGCTGATCAGGTAGCAGTCTGAGCCCAAAGCAGTCACGAAGGTGGGTTTGAGAGGGTTGGAGTCCCGGGGCTAGGACTAAGTTCTGAAGGTTGATAGCGGATCATGACACTTACATACCTGTTGTTCCAACTTGCAACAGTTGTTACAAAGTGGTGTATTATTAAATGAGGCACAAAAGCTTCTAATTCCATCAATAGATCAAAGTTTCAGTATTTTAGACTGTTAGTTTTCAGAAAATGCTTCATTTCAACCACACCAGTATGATCTTCAGAAATTGCATTCTTATCAAGGAATGGAGCCTTTAAATAAAAGAGCAGGGGGCACGGTGGCTCAGTTAGCACCATCGTGTCCCTCTGGCACGCAGTTCTCTCACGCCATGTCCAAGACCCCTGGGGCTGTTGGTTCAAACCTGGCGAAAGCCAATTAGGTGCTGACGTGAGACCGAGCAAGGAAGTGGGCTACAGGCACGTGGAGATAATATCAATACGATGCTAAGTCCGTCGATGACAACCCAGCTCAACTTGAGAACGGGAACTGTCAAGCGGGTGCTGGGCTGGAAAACACCTTAGACACTGGCTGCCAGGTTATTCAACGCTACCAGAATCCACCTGATTCGGAGGGGTACTGCTGAAAGGCACAGACCAGTTCGGCTGCTGAGCCGCCAATGGGAACACCAACACCTCCTCCCGTGATGAAGGCAAGGGCAGGCCGACCTTCACAGTCAGAAAAAGGCTGTGAGGCCTTAGTGGCCCTGGGAAATAGGAAGAAGCTGAATCAATCATGAGAAACCAATATGAGGACCAGTAAAAAGCGCCGGACCAGCTTATCAACCATAAGAATGGTGGGCCCCGGTTAGCCGATGAATCTCTGATTATGTGGAAGAAGAAGCTATCGCTACACCTAAAGTACTAGGGGGGTTACACTGGTAGTGGTTCGGATGAGGCCTCAGCTAGGCCGAGTACGACATGGCTCGGAAGGCCGACTTTCTGATCTGGTCACGTAAGGCGAATAGTCACCAGTTGTAGTGAGGACCCGGGGTTGTAGAGTTCGTGGGACCCGTCTGGATAAAACCAGATAAACTTGCTGAGCGTAAAAGGAAAGGGGATGGGACGATAACGGCAGATACCGGGGGGGGTTAAGGTTAATGCAACCACACAAGCCAGAATAGGATACTGCAGCAGACCATAGACGATACCCATGTAACTATCCACTGAAATTAAATACCCGAAAGGGACATACACCATTAAAAATAAAATAAAATAAAATAAAAGAGCATAAAATGGCAGATAGATCCATCACATCCACCATACTCTATTTCTTGAATCAAGTGCATCATGCTATGCACCTCATAGTAGACTATATGCTTAACAGAAAGAATATCAATTCCTTGTTCAAATTCCATGGTTGCTACCATCTATTGCTTAGTTAGTTTTCTAGTATTTCTCTATTCAAAACTGTCTCTGTTTTTAAGCATATTGTTTGTAACTTCATTGTTGTCCAAAAAGCTATAGTAAAATAGAAAGCCAAGCTTGATTGCAATCCTTTCAACCTGTGCTTTTGTTCAGCAGTCAATTAGGCCCCTTTCATGAAGCTAGAGCTAGATTCTTTGCACATGCCTTACAAGTCTATCCTCTAAGATCTTTGTCAAATATGTGTTCAACAGTAAATTCAATGTTTTTGTTAAGAGTAAGAGTAGCAGAACAAATTTCATGAACAATGAAATGAGGAATTTTCATCCAATCACAAAGTAAGTCAATAGAGCAAGGAAATATTGTTGCAGATAAAAAAGTTATTGACTTTTTCGAAGATGTTAAAACTTTGAAAAGATGAAAAACTTGGCAAAACTGAAAAGTATAAATGTGATGACACTCATCCATAAAGATGTGCTTTATTCTGTGAACTGCTGAAGCTCATTCACAAAATTTATCTGTAGTAACCAAGTAATATAGAACAAGAATAATTCAGTCAACAATAGCATTAAATTGAGGATAAATGCTTTTTTGAATAGTGATCCTATTAAAGCAATGCTGCACATCTTCTACAAGAGATGTTAAAAGAATAATAATCAAGAACATGCTTTTGAGATGAAGAATTGCAGCAGAGAAAAATGACAATGTCTTTCCAGTCCCAGTAGGTAGAACAACTATGACATGTTGATTACTGAGAGATGTCTGCACCAACTCAGTCTGTTCAGGATATGTCCATGAATAATTATTAGAGAGAGGCATAAGCATCTGAACTTTTGACAAGAGCTGAGGATGTACTTGTATAACATGTTGAGGTGGCTGTAGTTGAGGAGCAAATGTAAGATCAAAAGCATGTATGACTTTTTGTGCAATATATGGTGCTATTAATTGCATGTATTCTTCAAGTCAAAAAATTATTTTGTTTTGCATCTCATTATAATCTTGTTGCAGCTGTACTTTGAGGAAATCAAGCATAGAACAAAGACAAGTATCAAGTTGAGAAAAAGAATCTTGTTGAGACTTTTCATCTTAATCCTGACATATAGAAATTCACAAATGTTTGTCACAAAAAAAGAGATACCTACTATAATTGTACCTTTGATTTTCTTGGTCAATGAGGGATGAAGTTGATTAACACATGCATGCCAACAAAAGCATACCTGTTAATCTGATGCAATTGTCTTCTTTTACTTTTTCTATAGTCCAATTGTGGTAGTTTCTTATTAGAAGCAGCAATTGATGCCAAAGGGCAGTAGAACAAGAAGAAGAGCCAGTGAGAGAGGAAGAGGGATGAAAAGCATCTGAAGCCACTGTTAATGGAGAAATTGTTTATATCCAGTGAGATAGCAAACGATGAAATGTTAAAGTGGGAGTATAATATATCATTATAGATGATACAAGGGCTGTAGAGATCACTTGAACTCTTGATAGTGCATTTTTACTCTCATTCTTAGTTATTATAACCTTTGACCTTTCTGGTGATGAACTACAGAGATCATGCAGAATACTATTCAAAAGGAAGATACTGCTCACACTTACCCCTACAATGTGAGACTTTGCACTATTCAAGGCTATCAACAGAACATACTCAACTGCTGAATCCAGCTCCATCACCTTTTTTCATGCTAATCCCCACCCCAAGACTGGAGGTGGATAGGCAGGTTGTGATAAAAAAGAAGTTAGATTGAGAAAGAAAAAAATACAAGATAAGTATGAGGTGAGAGATCACACTATGACACTTCCTGCATTTACTATCCCTGCTCCAGCTTAGCTCATGCCCTCTCTCTGGTTACTTGTCTACTTTTCATTGTTTCTAGTTTCTTGCCTCAGCTCTCTTCCTTTTCATAACTTGAGTCCATCTTTTTAGAACCCTACTTATATCCCAGGACCACTGGCACACCACTTCATCCTCATTGTTTTTTGTATCTTTTTAACTCTCATCTCTTATGGCAATTTTGAGACTTGGCTAACCCTCAAAATTGTTCTGACTCTTTATAACTCAGCACTGGAGGTCTTCAGCATTTTCAAGTTTTTTTGTAGCTCCACAGCATCTATGAATTATCACTGAGTCTACATATGTAATGCACTGCTCAAAACATGAGCCTCCAAAGTCAGTGGAAACTGTCTCAAGTTCTTGTGGCTTTTATATTCTAGTGAGGTTGCAAGTTGCATTATTATACTACACGAGCTACGCCTCGGGCCTTCGGCCCGAGTCTTAGCAGTGGGGAGCTTCGCTCCCTTGGGGGCTTCGCCCCCAAACCCCCTCTTAATCCCACCCCTAACCTCGCTT
>JAGGAQ010000609.1:0-11654 GCA_017657225.1 Termitomyces sp. T69sscA | reverse complement strand
CCGGGAGGTGCCGCGAGTGGCGGTGGCTGTGGCGTTGACGGGCGGTGATGGCCGGTGATGGCCGGGGGAGTTGGCCGGGTAGCGGTCCGGGCCCAGGGCGGCTATGGGGGTGGTATTGGGAGCGCTGGAGTCCCGGGGCCGGGGCTAAGTCCCGGGGGTCAGTAGCGGGTCGTGACAGTTGATCTGGGTGACAAGAGCCTTGTAACCATCATAGTTGGGGTGCTTGGAGGCAAGGCAGAGGATGTCCTTGATGCATTGGGGCAGGGCATGGCAGAGAGCGAACTGGAGGGCATTGTAGTTCCAACTGGCCTCATAGGCCTCTTTTTCAAAGTGAACAATGAAGGTGGTGAGCTGTTTGTCATTGCACATCCAGAGATTGAAGAGGTTCTCCTTGGCTTCCACTACAGTGTTGAACATGCCAAACTTACTTGAGAACTCCTGTGTGAACACCTGCTAGTTGGATAGTACTGGGCAGTTGGGGTCGAACCAAAGCAATGCTGTGTAGTGGTCGAAGGCAATGCTCTGTAGGTACAAGGTGGTTGTCAGGTTCTGCTAACCATGGGGGCTCAGTCCACTGGGTGAGTACTCTATGTAGCATGGTGAGCACTGTGTCCACAGATGCAGAGTACTGACAGGAGTGCGAGACATAGGAAACCAAAGCAGGGCCAAGGGCATGAGTGAGGAGTTGCTGGTAACACCAAGATGGAGGGTGAGTGCCGGTGTGGAGTGGAGGATGAGTGCCGGGGGTAGGCGCAAGTCCTGAGGAGGCAAGAGAATGGAACAAGCAAGTGCCAGTGTGCAGGCAAGTCCCAGGGATTGACAATAAAGAGTTGGGCGAGTGCAGGGACTTGGCAAGTCCCAGGGATGGATGAGAGAAGAGCAGAGATCAAGTGAGCTGAAATGGGAAAGAGTTGAGATAAGATAAAGGGAAGTGGAAACAGAACGAGTTGAGACTTGAGGCAGGAGGCAAAAGAGACAAGGGGAACTTAGAGGTTGACAAGGAGAGGAAGAGTAAAGCAGAGATGGAATTAGAGTAAGAGACGAGTAGAGATGACAAATAGAAGAAGATACCAGATGAGTATGATAATAAATGAAGCAGAGTCAAAAAAACAGAGACCAGAATGTCTGAAACTATGAGACAGAGGCAAAACACAATGAAACAATATGAGAGGTACAGTAATATCAAGACTAGAGTACTACTTGCTATTCTACGACTTATATACTGTGTGGTAAGTAGGCCCCAAGGCTCAGGCCCAGGTTCCGGTGGCGAGTCATGGTGCCAGGGCTTAGGGTGAGACCTGGGGATCATGCAGAGCAGTGGTAGGGGTTGAGACATGTTGCACGGCATAGAAGGTCCTGCACTGGGAATGCAGAGACATGCAGCAGCAAGGCAGTGAGGAGGTGAGCAAGAGTGGGGTGTGACATGCAGAGGTTGGGTCGGCGGTGATGTGTGATCATGATGTGTAATGGGGGTCTTGGCATGGGTTGGGGGAGTGCCAGGTTTTGCCGGTGCTGGCACTGATGTGGTGGCTGCAATTGGAGAAGTGCCGGGGATAGTTGAGGCCAGCACTGATGTGATGGTCATGGGCGGTGTGATAGCCGGGGCTGGCGCTGATGTGGCAGTCATGGTGGTGATGGCTGGGGGGATGCCAGGGGTGGCGGTGGCTGATGGCAGTGATGGGCAGTGATGACCGGGGATTGCCAAGGTGGTTGGCCAAGTAGCAGTCCAGGCCTGGGGTGGTCGTGGGGGTGGGTTGGAGGGGGTTGGAGTCCCAGGGGTTGGTGGCAGGTTGTGACAGTGGTTAGCTTGAAACATTGTGAGACACTGGGTGAGGAAGACTCTCCATTTGCATGGGTCACAGCCATGGAAGGGTTCAGGTTTCTGAATGTTGAGCTTGCCTTCACATGTCAGCCCATTGCACATGTCGTCCTGTGAGTTGGGGTTGTGGGGCGGAGGTGCTGCGTTATAGTAATAGTTGTTAGAAACAAGGAGGGATTGTGGCACGTGCCTAGGCATGTGATGGACACTGCCACTGCAGAGGAAAAAGAGACTATACAGTTGAGAGATATGGATCAGAACCAGAATTGGGGAATACCTCAGTCGTTGTGATACAAAGATTGAGGTATGTCTCAGGTTTCCCCTACTATACCACTCATACTAATCAATACATAGTTATTGTACTTAACAGGTACAACCATAATACACAGTTGTTGTGATACAAAGACTGAGTTATTGTACTTAACAGGTTATTGGCCCTGTGCCACTCAGTAACCGATGATCCAAAAAAATTTTTTGAATGCACTGACCCAGACCCAGACCCAGAAAATGTCTCAGAACCCCCCACTCTTCCTACTGCCTGTGGAGGAACAGTTTGATGGCTCAAACTGGACAACATTCAAAGTTATCATAACCAAGGCTGCCCATGGCTGAGGACTCCTTGAATACTTCACCAGCACTAACAAAAATTCCACACTGACCCTGCCCAACATTGATAGTAACAAGAAAGAAGTCACAAAGTCCCTGACAACTACCCCAACTACTAGCACCATGTGGTGGAACACTACCAACCCCACAGCAGAGGAGTGGTTCCAGCATAATGTGTATGCCAGGAGCGTGATTACTCTGAACATGGTAAACCCCATTGGTGCAGGCATAAAAATCGTTGATGGATCAGCCACTGATGCATGGTGCTCCTTGACCTCATTACACAATGCCAAGTTGGACTTACTCATACATGCCAAGGAGGAATTGAGCACGTTGAAATATACTGACAGAGCAAATATTGAGGCCCACTTCAAGGTCCTGCAGATGCAATGGTCCAAGGCTAACAATCAGGGCACAGGCATTGACAACAAACAATTCTGAGCCTATATCATCAAGTCCATGCCAGCCTCTTGGGCTCTAGTTGCAGGCTTGCTCATGTCAGAGTCCTCATCAGCAAACATTATAGTATGACTGACCACCCATGCACTACTACTTCACAGCCCTGCAGCCATTGCCCCAGCAGAATCTGTCCAAGCCCTGTCAACACAGACCGATTAATTGGGCAGAGACAAGCAGACTTGTTCAAACCTGAACTGTGGGTGCACCAGCTACACCGCTGACAAGTGCTTCTAGAAGGGTGGAGGAATGGAAAGACAGTTCCCAGACTGGTGGAGGAAGGGCAAGACAACCCCAGTGGCCACCACAACTGTGACTGCGCCACAGGTGAACTCTATGATTGTTTCAGCTAAAAATAGCACCACCAAGCCTTGGTGCCCAGCATTCATGGCCCTTACAAAAACAGGTGCCACTGCGGAATGGATCACATTTATAGACTCTGGCACCAGCAGACATTTCTTCACCGACAAAAATGACTTCACCACCTATGGCCCACTCAGTGACAATTGCAGGACAGGTGCCATGGCAAAGGGCACCTTTGCAGTACACAGGTGCAGGAAGGTGTGCAAATGGGTGAAGTTGGGTGGGGAAACTATTAAGATCATATTTGACAATGCCCTCCATGCCCCAGATCTTGAGCACAACTTAGTCTCCATTGGGTCCCTAGTCCTAAAAGGAGTGAAGCTTGGTATAGATGAGAACAGCATGACACTACACACACCAGATGGTCGACCCTTCATAAAATGCCCCATGTCAGGCACCATGTTCATTGTTGACTTTGCACTGACATGGAGACATGGCACCAGAGGTTGGGCCACATTGGAGAAAGCACATTATGCAGGATGGCATGTGCCAGAGTGGTGGATGTGCTTGACATCACCAAAATGTCAACACATGGAAGGTGCGAGGATTGTCTGATGGAGAAGCAGATTTGCTGCCCATTTGATGCCAAAGTTGAGCCAGAGACCAGACCCTACAAATGTGTTGCTTTTGACATATGGAGCCCCACACAAGTGCAGACCATGGGGGGAAGACTATGATGCTCATTGCAATTGACCATGCCAGGGCTGACTGTGAAGCATGGTACCTAGTCCAGAAGACTGCTGAGAACACAATGTCATGCTTGGAATCCTTTGATGTCTGAGTCAAGACACAACTTGGCCTGCAGGTGAAATGTGTATGGTCCAATGGGGGCTGGGAATTCAAAAACAAGGTATGGAATGTGTACTGCGCAAAGCAGGGGATCAAGCACAGAACCACACCACCACACTCATTGGCAGTGAATGGCATGGTCAAATGCAGGGATCACACAGTTCTGGACCTCGCCCATAGTATGCTCACTGACTTGCGGCTGCTTGCACACCACTGGGGCAAGGCAATGTCTATGGCAATCCATGTCCAGGCAAGACACCCTTTGAAATATGCACTGGATCAAGGCTTGACGTCTCCTACTTGTGCCTGTTTGGGTGCGCCGTGTACACAAAGATACCAAGAGGGTGTGAGTAGAGGCATTGATGTGCTTGATCAGTTTCTCATGCTGCACATGGAATGAGCATGCAGGGTCTACAGGAGGCAGCGCTGGCGCTGATGTGGTGGCTGCAGTTGGAGGAAGCACTGGGGATAGCTGGGGCCAGCACTGATGTGGTGGTCGCAGGTAGTGATGGTCAAAGGGTGCTGAGGGTGGCAGTGGCTGGTGGCAGTGACAGACAGTGATGGCAGTCTGGGCTCAAGATGGTCGTGAACATCAGTTTGGGGAAGTTGAAGTCCTGGAGCCAAGGCTGAGTGCCAGAGGTTGGTAGTGGGTTATGACAGTGGCCAGCCTACTAGAAAGTTCGCTGGCAATAATGATGACAAAGAAAGAGTTCCAAGGAACTCTGGAAAGGGGGGATGGGCTAGACCAGCCAAAGGCAGCTGGCATAAAGGTGGTGAAGAAGCCTGACAATGCTTGTCTTCCTAAGAATATGGATGGTGGGAAGATAAGCACCAGTGCCAAGTAACTTCATAGTGAGGTCCCTCCAGTTGATGTTGGGGTTGACATCACATAAACAGGGTGGTCTTAACACAATGGAGGTGGTCTCCAGGAGCTGCATGACCAGGAGACTGACTGGAAACTGTGGACCATTGTCGAGTACAATGGAACTGGAGTGGCTTTTAATGATAGGTCCAGCAGTGGTGGGCTTACCATCAAAGAGCTGTAGTTCCAATGGTTTGTCAAGAGGGTTGTGGAGGAGGTCGAGCTGGTCACTGACAAACACACCAATGGCCCTGCTGTTGATGAGGGTGGTAAAAACTTTTCGGGAGTCACCAAGTCATCAATCAAAGTAGAGAGTGAGATGGTGCCAGTTGATGTGGAAGTTGGTGGTGTGAAGCTAGGGAAGGCTCAAGATGAGGGCTGTGGAGGCATGCAGATGGGTCACGAGCAATCAGAAGTCTTGCCCTTGACGATTGGCAAAGGTGAGGGTGGTCTGCACATAGTGGATGATGTCACCAGTGGAGGTGGAGCTGCCATTGAAGAGGGTGAGGCAGATGGGGATGGGTAGTTTCCAGGGCATTGCAGCAAGCGCTGCCAGAGATTCATCAATGAAGTTGTTGGTGGTGCTGCTGTTGACCCAGGTATTGACAGGAGCAAAGAAGGAGGAGAAGGTGGTGTAGAGAAGAAGGGTCTGAGAAAATTGGGAGGAGAGGTGAGCCAAGAGGGTGTCTGGGGATAGAGCCATTGCATGGAGGGTGTGTAGCCAAGGTGGAGAAGATGTTGAAGTCTGGTTCACAGTCTGGTTCACAGTTTAGCATGCCTTCCAAATCTAGACTGCTGGGTTGTTTTCTGTAAATCAGAAGTTTCAGTCTTTGCTGTCAATGGTCCAGATTGTCAGGTTCCGCTGACCATGGAGGCTCAGTCCACTGAGCGAGTGCCTTATGTGGTAATCACTGTGTCCACAGATGCAGAGTACCGGTAGGGGCATGAGGCATAAGAGACTAAAGCAGGTGGAGAGATGAATAGGGGATTGCTAGTGATGCTGGAAGAGGGGGCAAGTGCTGGGGATGGTGGAGGACAAGTGCCGGGTGTAGTTGCGAGTCTCCAGGAGACAGGAGAGTGGAATAAGCGAGCGCTGGTGTGTGAGCGAGTCCCAAGATTCAATGAGATGACAAGCACAGGGACTTAGTGAGTCCTGGGGATGGAAACGGGAGAGCGGAGATTAAGCAAGCCAAAAGGGGAAAAGGTCAAAATAAGATAAGGGGAAGGGAAACAGATCGAGTCAAAACTAGAGGCCAGAGACAGAAAAGACAAGAAAACTTAGAGTTGACAAAAAGATGATGAGTAAAGCAGAGTGTAATTAGAGTTGAAGGCAAATAGAGGTGACAAATGGAGCAGATATGAGACGAGTACATTAAGAAACAAAGCAAAGTGAAAATAGAGAGACCAGAATGCATGAGAATGCAGGACCAAGGCAAAACACAACAAAACGGTACAAGAGTTACAGTAATATCAAGACTAGCGTACTACTTACTACTCTACGACTTATATACTGCACAGCAGGTAGGCCCTGGGGCTCAAGTCTGGGTTCCAGTGGCGGGTTGCGGCACTGGGGCTTGGGGTGAGACCTGGGGATCATGCAGAACGGTGGTGGGGGTTGAGACATGTTGCATGGCATGGAGGTCTTGCACTGGGAGTGCAGAGACGTGCAGCAGCTAGGCGGTGAGGAAGGGAGCAGGAGCAGGGTGTGGCGTGCAGAGGTCAGGTTGGTACTGATGTGTGATCATGATGTGTGATGGGAGTCTCGGCACAGGCCAGGGGGTGTTGGGTGTTGCCAGTGCCGGCGCTGATGTGGCAGTTATGGGTAGTGTGATAGCCGAGGCCAGCGCTGATATGGCGGTCACAGCGGTGATGGCTGGGGAAATGCTGGGAATGGCGGTGGCTGGTAGTGGTGATGGGTGGTGATGGCTAGGGGTTGCCGAGGTGGTTTGCTTGGTAGCGCTCCTGGCCTGAGACGGTCATGGGGGTGGTTTTGAGGGGGTTGGAGTCCCAGGGGTTGGTAGCGGGTCGTGACACAGACGGCTCATCCCACAGCCTGGCATTTAGGACACTCATTGATGAAATGACCCTGCTCACTGCACAGAATACATGCTTCCTTGTGTCATTGCCATTTCTGCATCTTCTCTGGAACATCAATCCAAGGCTGATTTCTAAACTTTGTGCACAGGGCCTCCTTGTTGTCCACAAAGTCTGGGGTGTTGTGGAGGTTCTGGAGCATGTCAGGGTCAGTCTAGTTGAGGTCCAGAGCTTCCTGAGTGTCAGTGGCACTGAGTTGTGTTGGAGGGTGGGGGCCTGAGAGTCAATTAGCATTGGCAGGTCCTTCTTCAAGGGGCAATCATGCAGTAGGACTGAGAAGTGGAGCAGCACCAGAGGTCTGGTTGCCCACGGTGGCCCCAGTCTGCCAGTTGGAGTTCTCAGAGGAGTTCTGAGGCGCTCAGGATGCTGAGTACTCACTGCAGTCCTCTCAATACCATTAGTCAATCTGGGTAACAAGAGCCTTATAACTGTCATATCTTGAAGGTGAGGCAAAGAAATCTTTGATGTGTTGGAAGAAGGTGTAGCAGAGAGCAAACCAAAGGGCATTGTAGTTTCAGCCAGTCTTGTAAGTCTATTTCTCAAAGTGGATGATGAAGGTGGTGAACCGCTCATTGTTGCACATATGGGATTGAAGAAGTTTTTCTTTGCCTCCACTACAGTGTCAAACACACCGAACTTACTCGACAACTCCTGTGCAAACACCTGCCACTTCAATAATACCAGGCTGTTGGGTCAAACTGGAGCAACACTGTATAGCGGTTGAAGGTGATGCCTTGTAGATACAAGATGGTGAATGCAACATGGGAGCTCTCAAGTTGAAAGGTGAGGGGCTTAGCTTAGAACATTGTAAGACACTGCATGAGGAAAACTCCTCATTTGCAGGGGTTGCAACCATAGAAGGGTTCTGGCTTCTGGATGTCAAGCTTGCCTTTGTGAGTCAGCACATTATGGATGTCATCCTGGGGGTTGGAGTTGAGGGGTGGAGGTGCTGCATTGTAGTAGTGATAATAATTGTGAACTCCACCATGCTATAGGATGAAGGCATCCATTGCAGGGCCCCAGCTGCCAGGGAGTCCACTATTGAAACACCCACTACCTAGAGGTGGTTCATTATTCTCTAGGAGCAGTCCTTAGAGGCAGTTCCTGAGCATATCAGGGAGGTGGAAGTCTTCTGAAGGGTGGTAGTCCCATATTAGCATTGTAAGGGTGGCCAAGCAAGGGTTCCAGGGGTGTGGAGGGTTGTGGTGGTCCTTAGGGAAGGGGTGGTTAAGGTGTGTCAGAGCCTGTGGGTTGGCAAAGGGGTGGAGGGTTGTTATGGGGTTCATGGGGAGGGAGTGCATTACCGCAGGGCTGGTGCAAGTCAAAGTGGGTTGGATGATCACATTGGAACTCTGAGGTGGGAACTCTGCCAGGAGGGGCCAACCCACCACCAGGGGCCTCAGGCTCATTGATGTAGGAGAGGGTGTGAGCAGAGGTGTTGTCATTTTGATGGGTGGGGGCTGAGGAGTGGTATCAGGATGAGGCTCAGTTTTGGCTGGCTGGCTCAAAGTGTGGAAAGCACTGGAGACTGAGCTGGCATAGAGGTATGCCAAGAGGCTGATTTTGTGGGCTGTGGGCTGGTCAAAAAGTCCTTCAGTGGAGTTGAAGGCCTTTAGAATGTTGAATGATGCATTGAGTTTCTCCTGTTAGCAGGGTATTGGGGCAGGGACAGGGTCTCTGGGCTTGATTGGTTCCTTGCACTGCATGTGGAATGAACATGTGGGGTCCATGGAGTCCTCAAAATGCTGAAGATTGGAGCTGGTGTAGATCTTGTCCACTAGAACCTGCAGTTTGTCTCAGAAGTTGATATCCACCTATAGCATGCATGTTCCAAGTCATAGAATTTAAGGAGGTGATTGGCCCATTGCTCCAAGGTTATGTTGTGGTGTCCTAGGCTGATAAGGAGGATGTGTGTGCATTTAGCAAACTCTGCCAAAGATATGCAGAAGGAGCATGTAACTCCTGTATTGTTTTGTTGTATTTGTCTCTGTCTTGTATTTCTGCACGTCCTGGTCTCTTTATTTTTACTCTGCTTCATTCTTTATCGTACTCACCTCATATCTGCTCCGTTTGTTGCCTCTATTCGTCTCCTACTCTAATTACACTCTGCTTTACTCATCATCTCTCTGTCAATACTAAGTTCTCTTGTCCTTTCTGTCTCTGGCCTCCAGTCTCAACTTGTTCTGTTTCCACTTCCCTTATCTTATCTTGACTCTTTCTCCTTTTGGGCTTGTTTAATCTCCGCTCTGCTGCTTCCATCCCTGGGACTCGCTCACTCATTCCACTCTCCTGTCTCCCCAGAACTCGTGACTAACCCCTGGCACTCGTCCTCCACCATCCCCAGCACCTGCCCCCTCTTCCAGCGTCACTGGCACTCCCCTACTTACCTCTCTCACCCTGCTTTGGTCTCCTATGCCTCGCGCCCCTACCGGTACTCTGCATCTGTGGACACAGTGATCACTATGTAAGGTACTTGCCCAGTGGACTGAGCCCCTGTGGTCAGCAGAACCTGACAAAATCAGTGCTGGTGTGCGCTGGGGCCAAGGGTGCCAGGCATCAGGCGGTGTTTTTGGCATGCTCCCAGGCAGAACCTGTTGATAGGTTCTTGCAGTAGCCTGCATAGTTGCATCACCAGTCCTGAGGAATACCTTGACTGATGAAGGAGCCATAGGGTATCTGGTTCTGATCTGGGGGCCAGGATCTAGAGACAAGTGTAGGGTAGTGTTTGATTGGAGGAGCCAGATACAGAAGCTGTGGGGTACTCATGGAATAATAATTTTTGGGCATGGGACTTCCATAAGCATTGGTCTGATAGCCAGTGGGCTGGTAGGTGTGCATGTAAGTGGACATTGTGAACATGGGGGTAAGTAGGAGTCTTGATATTATGTCAAGTTCTGCTGACTATGGGGGCTCAGACCACAGGGTGAATCTTAACGTGGCACACACAATGCCTACAAATGCAACAGTACCATTGAGAGTGTGGGGCATGTAAGACTAGGGCAGGATTGGAGATGCAAGCAGCAGGCAAGCAGGGAATGCTGGTCATGCTGGTGCAAGAGTGCAACTGCTGGGGGTGTATGGGAGGGTTGGAAGACAAGCACTGGAGGCAATAGCAAGTCACAGGGCCAAAGATGAGGAGACCAGGGCAAGCTGAGGGGACTTAGTGAGTCCCAAGATCAGAGATGATGGTGTGGATATCTAACCAAGCCAAAAAAGGAAGGAGTCAACACAAGAGATAGAAGAGAAATGGAATGAGACAAAGACCAGGAACAAGAAGAGAGAGAGAGAGAGAGAGAGAGAGAGAGAACTTAGAGACTTGAGGCAGAGAGAGAGGAAAAGCAGAAAATAGATTGAGAGAAGTATGAGATGAATAGATATGAGAGATATGAGGCAATAAGAGACAAGTACAAAATGAGACAAGAATGAGATAGAGTCAAAAATAAGAGACCCTAGCCATGCCAAGGACTTAGATACTCAGAAAGCCCTCTCAAAGAGACATCATTGGATGGATTATTTGGCCTAATCTGATTACATGATTCAGTACCTTAAGGGTGAGGACAACATGGTTGCCGATGGCTTATCACAAAACCCAGATGCTGCAGAAAAATGTGTTGTAGGACAAGTAATTTCCTTCAAAAGGGAGATGGATACATTACAAGACATACTGGAGGGTTATGCTCAGGATCTGTATACACAGAGGTTATTGGAGAGTGTTAAATCACACATGGTGCCTGGAGTGGAAGCAAGTAATAGATTGATTTATGTTGGGCAGTGCCTAGTGATACCAAATTTCAGAGGTTTGCAGGAAAATCTGTTTCGGGTGGCACACAATGACTTGGGTCATTTGAGCACCAATAAGACATATGCCAACTTGCATGGCTTGTACTACTAACCAAGTATGTGGAAGGACCTTGTTAAATGTTATATTCCTAGTTGTCAGGATTGTCAAAGGAACAAGAGTGGTATGACTAAACTGGTTGGGCCATTGCACCTGTTATCTGTGCTGGAAGGGAGGTTTGGTTCTGTAAACTTGGTTGTTGGACCACTCCCTATCAATGAGGGTTTCGATCAGTTTTGCTTGATCAACCTACAAATCTCACCCTTGCAAGACTGCACAGATAGGGAAAGAGTTCACTCATATATTTTTTCATGACTGTATTGTCGCCGTACAAGGTTATCACAGACAAAGACTCTGTCTTCACATTGTCTTTCTGGAAAGCATTAATGAAACTTACAGGGGTCAAGCATAAGATGTCTACATCCTTTCATCCTCTGAACATTCGAACAAAATTCGATGTATTTGATTCCATGTTGACAGGCTACAGACAGGTTGGGTGAAGTCCTTACCATGTATCAGGTTTACCATGTATCAGGTTTGGCATAATGAACACGGTAAACACATCTAGATGGTCCTTACACCGTGTTGGAGGCTTATCCAGAGAGTTCAGAATACGTGTTGGATTTGTGTGAAATGCGTATTGTATCGTTATTCATTTCCATGGTAGTGAGTCCGCATGTGGCTAATGACGACGAATTGCTCCCTTTCCGCCGCCTGGAATTGCCGGATCCTGTTGTGACAGAGGAGGATTGTAGATGAGAGACAAAGAGGAGAGGTAAACAATATCTGGTGCGTTGGGTTGGTCATGGTTGGGACCATGACGAGTG
>JAGGAQ010000608.1:0-11661 GCA_017657225.1 Termitomyces sp. T69sscA | reverse complement strand
GTACGGTGTCCTTGTCTCGCCGCTGGACCTACGCCAGTGTTCCAGTAATCTCTCCGCCTTGCAACTATGGCAGGCACTCAACCCTTGGCGACTACTACGCTAAGACTCCTTTCACCACTTCCCTTACCGCAGCACTCCGCTAACCTGTTTCTGGGACCTTGCCCGACTTGCCTCACTTAGCGAGCCCAACGCTACTGGCCTTGTGACTGCCTACCCTGACACCACAAGGTACAATTTTGGGCGTCATCACCGTTGTATAAAAGACTCTTATTCTGTACCTAGATAATCACGGACTTGTAAGTAGTCCATTCTATTTGGTACAGTCAATTCAATGTATCGTGGTATTGTATAAAAAATGGCTCACCCTCAGTCCATTGTATAAAAGACTGAGGGTGCCCATCGTTGTACACACAATATAAGTATACTGCCTTTTCATTTGCCATTCTCTTGGCAACAAAACCACAATGCAGGTCACTAAGCGTTATCAAGGGTTGAATATTGATGGATTGATGGTGAGGCAATTTACAGTGTCAATATCCTTGCAAAATGGACTTCAACATTACATAGGCAGATTCAATAAGGACCTACAAATGCTGCAGAGCTATGCAAAGATGCTGAGGAGCATCAGGACCTCTGGTGCAGGGTTATGTGGGGGTTCAGGACCATTTGAAGGGGTTGGCTGAGTTGAGAAGTGGCCATGAGTGAAGAGAAAAGGCAGACAAAGAAGAGAAATGAAGCTAGGACAATACCTAAGTGGCCTGAGAATGTGAGTGAAAACAGAGAAATGAGAGGCTGAAGTCATAAGAGTGGATGAGAGCCAGACAAGAGATTAAAGATGGTGAAAAGAAACAAATGGACAGAGAGAAGGCTTGAGTCATGGGATAGATGAGAGCTGGAGCAAGAAGAGTCAATACTAGAAGTGTCTCAGGACAGGGCACAGGGTGGCTCTAAATACAAGGCACTGGGAAACATGGAGAAGATACAGCTGAGACATGGGTCATGGCAAGGAAGATAAGGCAGCACAAACAAGATGAGATCAGACAATGTTGAGACTGAGAAACAATTGACAAAACAGACTTCACAAACAAGAAACTAGGAGAACTGAAACCAAACAGTAATTCATAGTAATATCAAGACTAGCAATCACTAACTACAGCTTATATACATGGAGCAGCTTTGGAGGGTCTATAGATTGTGGGAGAAGTGATGGTGACTAATTGATGGGCTGCTGATGGTGCTGATGGCCTAGGGTTGAGTGTTAGGGGAGGTGTGTGCTGAACCATCTCACATTTTATCATCTGAGTTCTTTGTGCAAAAAAAGTATGGAAAACTCTTGATATGTATCTTTGGACCCAGCATGTGAGAAGAATGAGTTGTAGAATGCATTTTTCACATAACAACCCTTTTGCCCATTGTAGTCAGTTCAATACAGTGATACCTGCTTCACTATATGTTATGCAGTTGACCCTACCCCATCTTCCTCCCCTCATCTTCATACCTAGCATACCCTTATCCTACTCAACTCCATGTTAGCTCATCAACAGTGATGGCACCTTGCTCAGACCATTACATAGCTTATACCATTGCATTCAAAGGATAGAGCAACATGAAAAAAAATAGCAAGAAATTTGCACTCCCAACACCTGACACTAGGGATGTTCAAAGCTGGGCGCATTTCGCAGCCGCATTTCGTTTTGATGGATTAGATGACCCTAAAAGTTAAATGTCCAACAAGTGAATTGTCACAGGTTAGTACTGCAATAAATACTTACAATTGGAATGCATCAGTTGTAGGCAAAATAATGATGATTTATTCTGATTAAACTGTACATAGATACGTGGTACAACATTTCATGTTACGAGAAGTTAGAGCAATCAATAGATTTGATTTAAAATACGCTTGACAAGAACTGAACAAATCTGACCATCTCCCTCTAAAGTAGGATTTTATTATCCTCTGGGACAGTGAGTATCCTGAACTTGTTTACATCTCGGATCCTATGATGATGTATGTACTGAACACAAGCCACAGTCAACGACGACGGTGCCAAAAACATAATGAGTCACACTTGGGTAACACAGCAAAGTGCGTCGGAGACTCAAATTATGTGTTACCGAATACGAATACGAAATGCGCCTGCGGAATGCGCACAGCTTTAAACGTCCCTACTGCGTTATAGTTGAAACGACAGATGTCTACAGCTTGAGAGTCGCGAAAGACAAAATTCTGCCACAGAAATGGATCTGGGAAACAACGCTAAACATCCATCTTCCGGAACATGTTTTTACTCCCACTCCGCACCCCTTTTCTCCTCTCTGTCCTTCCCTTCTTCTCGAAGTCTCCCAAATTGATCGAACTACGACCTCCATCCTTCTCCATTCCTGCACCAAACAACTCCACACCTGACGGTTTTTTCACCTTCTTCTGTCGTCCACCGCCTGACACCAGCATATCGTCTACATCTCGTGGTCCCGACGAAGACATCCAACTTATTTCCATACCACCATCAGCTGTATAATGAGCATCAGAAATCAACAATGATTTTTGCTTTTTCGCCCCAGATAATGTGCGCCGTTGGCCAAAAGTAGCATTCTTATCGGCAATATGACCGCCACCAGTATGTGCGCGTATTGGCACGAAGTTCACGTTACTGATATGCCTTCGATTGTTAATCGATCCACGAGAGTCACTGGCCGCCTTTTCGAATCGTAGATTTCTCTTTTCTGAGCGATTTCGAGGATCGTACTCATTTAGCTCTGAGAGCCTCATAGTCAGAAAGCAAAAAGATATTAAAACGAAGACGTACCTCCAGCATCACTGCTGTCTTCGCTGTCACTATCATCGTTGCTATCACTGTGCAACCCATCCGAATGTGATCTTTCGTTTTCTTCTTGTTCCTCCTCAGCAGCAGTCTTCGGTCTCGCGCCGCTCCGTTGGTGAGCTACTGTAGATGGGTTGAGCAGCGCATATTCTCTGCTATTCTCATCTATAGCATAATCTTGATCCTCAAACACTGCAGCGAAACGGGGATCACTGAGAACACTTGGTCGTTCCTTCTCTTCGGTACCGTCAACTTCTATATCTTTCTCTTCCCTCCTCTGCCTCTTTCGTTCTTCTCTCTTCTTGGCCCTTTCTTCTTCTCGCAGGATCTTTTCCGCAAGCGCTTTGTTGACCTTGACGCCGGTCTCCTTGGTGCGTATACGAGTTTCAGCCATCTTCTCCATCTTTTCGCGGACCATCTTCTCCCGATGCTCTGCATAGGCAAAGGGATTGGCAATGAGACGTGCAGCTTCGTAGAGCTTGAGCGATACGAAGTATCCGTGCATGTAAGGCTTGAGCGTAGGCGTGCCGACGAGATGATCCAAGCCAAGTCTAATAGACTGATTGGTGATGAAACAAGACAGAGGAATGAGGACAGTTACGTTTTTAGTTCGGCCCGTTCAACAAACTTGAAATCCTCGTACATGGACCGCGTTGTCGAATCTTCCATTTCTTCCGTAATATTTTCTAAGAAACTTGCCCATCGAGGGGCTGGACCAAGCTGTGGGATGTAATAAGCTGCCATCTGAATTCCCTCGTTCGCAGTCAAAACCAATCCACTGCCCGTTACATGATGCAGGTCATTCAAGTCATTAGCTGGAGTGATCGAGGCAAAATTGATTGATGGCTGATGCTACCTTCAGTTTTTGACGAGACCCGTTGGAAGTAAGACGCACAGTATTTCGATCCCAAATTTTTATCACTTTCTTGTCAGCACTGATGACCATGCTGTCTCCCGCCATCTTGCTTCCACCATCGATCCAAACCACATTCTTCACTGGCAAACCATAGCCCTGGTCCTTTAATGCATATGGTCTCGTGGCACGAATGTCATATAACAATGTATGACCCGTTGAAGTTCCAATAGCATAGGATAGTCCATCATTTCGGGACGAAATAGCAGTCACTGAGATGTCCTCGGCTGAATTAGAGGCTACTTGCATCAATCTATTTTTCGGCAACCGTAACGCGCCAACACTAGATCGTGAACGAGGGTCCCAGAATTGTACAGTTCCACCTCCTTCGATCCCAAGCGCCAATAGCTGGTGAGCGGGGTTAATGTCAATTATATTCACGCCAGGTATATCATCATCTTCGTTCTTCAGAACAAGAGGGTTCATGAAGCGTCCCTGATCGAGGTTAAGACGATAGACTTCATTTCCAGAAGCGGTTACGTATGCATCACAAGTCGGGAAATGGTATGCGAGCGAACGGCCAAAACGAGGTATTCGTGTGCGATAGTGATGGCCACCCTGCGTATGGAGTTCTATCGTTCGATCATTTTGCAGATGTATTGATTTCGTCCAATCATCAGACAAAATCTTTATTTTACTTTGATTTAAATAGACAGCTCAGACTTGTCAGATTTATCAGAACTCACGTACAACGAAGTCGACATTTTCAGCGTCGGTGTGTCTTTCGAACTTTTGAGAGAGTTGGTCCAAGTCCCAAACTCGGATTTGAGGTTTGTATGTCCCTGTTGCAACAATATGGTGTCCATCCCGCGTTGATTTTACACGGTTACTGGCTTCGGGAAATTCAAAGCCCTGTATAAGCTCAATTGTGCCTTCAACATGTTCTCGAACCGCGCGTTTTCCTTTGCCTTTCGCCACTCGTTTTCGAGTAAGCCAGTCAGGTAATGAGGAAGAAGAGCCAGCTGTAGCGCCATTCACTGTATATACTTTTACGTCGTTGGCCATAGCGAGGAAAGAGAGAAGGTATCGATGATGTAAGCAGATCAGCACCAAAACTTGTCACGTTCCTTTGAGTCACTCATTGCCGAATTCGCTGACCTCGAAAGCATCATTCGTCAACACCTGTAATTGTCTCCGCGGCACTCTCTGGCTTCAGACACGTTTTGCCTTGCTTCAGTACTCATTAGCTAGCTATCTTGACATTCGAAAAGAAAAATCTTCATACCGCTCATGTCTAAATACTCATGGCCAAGGCTTACTACCCTCAGTACTTACAATCGCAACTTTCACTGTTACGGCTGTCAATGTGATAGTTGTGAGACACTTATTCAAATACCGAAAACTAGACACGACAAATACCAAAGGAGCGACTGCCGATTCACAAACTACCTCACACGGGCAAGTTCAAACCAATTCTACAACTACATAGTCTCCATGTGTACAATAGTTTTGTGCATGAGGGAATGAATATAGTGCAAAATGTGTGGGACTAGGGGAGTAGATTTTCACTTGTTTTCCCTCAAGCACTGTCACCCTCTCAATCTCCGAGGCCTAATATGTCTTCTTCTTCTCGTCTACTGACAAACCACCTGCAATTATATAAACTATGGATCAAGGGTACATTACGGATGTTACGTACCAGGTCCCATGTTTACCAGAAGAATGAGACCGCCGACGATAGCTGTATGATGATCAATTTAGGATTATAGAGGATAGAAATGAGAAGATACGGACACAGCGTTTGGAAGAAGTCGTATCTATTGTTGATAATCAGCGCAAAGAAGATGATGGTGAGCAAAGAGTAAAGCTTACTTGAGGAAGTCGCGCTGAGGATGCGCAGAATGGACAGACCACCAATTATTAGCGAACACGTTGAAAATACTCAAGACGACAACGAGGAATGCTGCAGACCATTTCGCCTTGAAACCAATGGCGACCATGACGCATGCAGCAAGACCTATTATCGAGACGAGAACACGGGCGATGCTCCATTCACCCTGTAGAATGAACCCTAGGAATAGGAAGATCAAAAGAACACGTCCAGCGAGGAGGAAACTGTACAACTGTCAGAGTGTGGTGACACGAGTAAAGGCGACACACTATTTTTTGCGATCTGTTTCGCTGATAGTAGGTAGGCCGGCAAATGGCGATTTCCGTGAAACCATAGAATCACTGAACACCATGAATAGACCGCCAATGACGCTCAAGTTACGAAGGAAGAAGTTGAGGTCGAAGATGAGTCCATAACCAAAGCCTTGAATGATGACGACGGAGAGCAGCCCAGCGATTGCGAATTCAGTGTAACGCTTAAGTATGACGGCACTTGAACCGCTCAACATCGTCTTCAACCACATTCAGTTAAACGCACAGCATACTCGACAGCTCCAACTCACGATGACATTGACAATTAGGAACAAATGAGAGATACCCCAAGGAAATTTCCTATGTCTGGGGGTAGATGACAAGTCAGCCACAAAGAAGACGGCCCATGAAATGGTCGAGCTTCGAGCCTCACTGTTGCAAGTACCAGATTTGATCACCCCACTGTGTAACAATGCGCAACGCGTCCTCCAAAAAAGTTACTACGATCAAGAATCGCCCAATGGCCGGCAAATGGGGTTTCAAAGGTTGAGAATAGATTTCAATGTTGTCCTCCACTAGTTGGCTGTACGCCTTCAATTTCTCGACAGGATCATCAGGATTGGCGGCACGGTAACCCGTAGACGACCGTGAATTTGATAGGCCATGGGGATCCGTGTTGAAACTGGGCTGTTGAGGGCGAGCAATGTTAATGCGAGATGACATAGTGGTGGTAAGTTGAAAAGGCTGTCGTGTCAAGGTGGTCACGACGTGGCGAGCATTACATAATCGCTCCTTCCCCGCCGCCACTGATGACATTCAATCATTCAAGTACTTTCTTTGACGGACCATTTTTCTGCTCGACATAGTCGACTCCACTTAGAGTTCAGCCTCTGTTGCTTCTGTGCCTCTTTGCCTCTTTTCTCTTCTAATACTCTCCACTACGAGCATAATGCTCTGCAAAATGCCCCTTGACAAACTTATCGGACTGTCATTCACGGACACGGACTCGGACATGTATGTATCATGTTTTGAGACACGGAAGCCTATATATAGCTTGTGCCACTTGAATGATTCTCAAAGTCAACCTATCCCCTAATTTTGACCATCATCTCTCTGCAAAAGTTGTCAGTAGAATAAATTCTACAATATGAATACAGACTCATGATCAACAATATCAAGCACAATGACAAGGACTCAAGAGTACAAAACTCTACAATGGATGATAATGCAACTTGGCAATTGGATGAATCAATCAGGAATACAAAGAAATTGCAAGTCGAAAATGGAAAAAGCCAAGTAAATTGCAATACAAAATGTTCAGATCATTGAAAAAAATGTTGGAAGTAGGTTATGTTGTATGCATTGAAGATAGCACCTGGAAATGAAGATTGGGCACCTTTAGAAAATTTGACAGCAACTGCTACTACCTTGGTACCATCTCATCGGCATCATCATCTGATCAGGGTCAGCTGGTACTCTACTTGTTGTCCTTGTCACCTGTCTAGGCTTGGAATCATCAACTGATTATTGTGTCCACTCATTACCAAGTACATACCAGCCCTATTGATCAATATAACATGGTCATAGTGTGTATCTGATGGAGCATTCAGGCTGGACTGTGGATAGAACATCCCCAGTCCTAGCAACAATAGCATTGCTTCCAAGTCTATATATAAGTGTTGATGATTTTCAAAATGTTCCAAGTACTGTCTGTACAGTTGTTTTCATGCCTCCACCACCCTGTCGATGTGCCATGCTAGGAAGCAGGGATCCTTAGACTTGTTCTCTTTGGATTTACCTGTCATGACCTACTACCTACCTTCAGTACCAAGCCCCAGCTCTGGGGCTCCCACTCCAAACTAGCTCCATGACTATTAGGGGACTTCCATTCAACTTCCATTTTTTGGCACTTTGCTACACTCTGCCCACCTCCCACGCAACTCCCCGGGACCCCCAGGGCTTGTTCCCTGCCTGTTTAGGAAACCCCCAGAACTTCCCATGCTCCCTGTTTGAGCCTTGTCCAAGATTAAGGTTAGCTCTGGTCAACTGTACAGTCATTCTCATGCTTCCACCACTCGCTGATGTGCCGCACCAAGCAGTGGGGATCCTTAGACTTGTTCTCTTTGGATTTCCCTCTGTTGGGTGATTAGTTACCAGTGTATTGTTGATTATCATCCTTAATATAACTTTGGATTCCCCTCTGCTAGTTGTGTGATTGAGCCGCAACTCCTGGAGGTCGCCCTTACAATGATACTGTCAGGGGACTTCCATTTTTGGTCTACACTGACTTCTCTTTGAGGCACTTCTCTACACTCCAGTCCACCTCTTGCACTACTCCCCAGGACCACTGTGGCTTGCTCCAGACCTCTGGAGATCTCCAGAGTTCTCTGGAAAACCTCCAAAACTTCCTGCACTTCCCTTTCAAGCATTATTTAAGGTTAAGGTTAGCTTTAGTCATCTATACAGTTGTTCTCATGCCTCTGCCACCTGTTGATGTGCTGCACCAAGCAGTGGGGAGCCTTAGACTTGTTCTCTTTGGATTTTCCTCTGCTATGTGATTAGTTACCATTGTATCATTGATTATCATCCCTAATATAACTTTGGACTCCTCTCTGCTAGTTGTGTGATTGAGCCACAACTCCTGGAGGTTGCCCAGGTCAGGAGCCCATCTCAGAGGGCTCATTTATCTGTACAGACTGACTTGGCCCCAGTGTTCTTGGGCTCTGGCCACTCCACCACACCTGCCACCTTCACTGGGTCCATCTCAGCATCTCCATGTAAGATGATCAGCCCAAGATACTAGGTTTGAGTCTGCTCAAACTCGCACTTCTCTGGCTGAAATAAAGCTGGTGCTAGTGGAGGTGTTTTAAGACAACACATGTGATTTGGGGGTGCTCCTCAAGTGTTTTGGTGTAGATGAGGATGTTATCAAGGTATATACAGATATGCTTACAGTGATGATGTCCCAGAAGTGTCACAACCCGCTACCGACCCCTGGGACTCAGCTCTGGCCCTGGGACTCCAACCCTCCCAGAACCACCCCCATGACTGCCCCAGGCCCGGACCACTACCCGGCCAACTCCCTTGGCAACCCCTGGCCATCACCGCCTATCACCGCCCATCGATGCCACCAGCCACCGCCACCTGCGGCATCCCTGGCCATCACCAGCCATCATCGCCCATCACTGCCACAGCCACCACCACTTGCGGCATCCCCTGGCCATCACCGCTGTGACTGCCACATCAGCGCCAGTCTCGGCTATCACACCGCCCATAGCCGCCACATCAGCGCTGGCACCACCCATCACCCCTGGCCCGCGCCGAGACCCCCATCACCCATCACGATCATGCATCACTGCTGCCGACCTCCACACACCATGCCCTGCTCCTGCTCCCTCCTCACTGCACCACCACCACGTGTCTTTGCGTTTCCAGTGCAAGACCTCCACGCTGCACAACATGTCTCAACCTTGCCCCGCCCCGCACAGCCCCCAGGTCTCACCCCAAGCCCTGGCGCCACGACCTGCCACTGGAACCCAGGCCTGAGCCCCGAGCCCTACATACTGCGTAGTATATAAGTTGTAGAGTAGTAAGTAGTACTCTAGTCTTGATATTACTGTAGCCTCATATTGTTTGCCATGTTCTCATCTCTGTCTCGTTTTCTCGCACGCCCCGGTCTCATTATTTTTACTTGCTTCTTTTCTCATCGTACTCATCTTGTATCGTCTTTCTATCTCGTCTCTACTTGTCTCGTCCTCTAATCTATTCTAATTGCTCTCCCTTTCCCTTTCTATTCTAAGTTCTCTTGGTTCTTCTGTTCCCAGCTCCTCTCCTCAACTTAATCTGTTCTATCTCTCCTTATCTTATCTCGACTCTTTCCTTTTTTGGCCGCTTAGTTTCCCCAACTCTGTTTCCATCCCCGGGACTTGCTAAGTCCCCGTGCCCATTATCTCTTTGGTTCCCAGGACTCACTCGCTCACTGGCGCTTGCTCATCCCATCCTCTTATACTCCCGGGACTTGCACCAACCCCCGGCACTCATCCTCCACCCTCCCCGGCACTCGCCCCACTCGCCAGCGCTACCGGCACTCCCCCACATACCGTCTCCACCCCGCTTTGGTCTCCTATGCCTTGCGCCCTCCCGGTGCTCTGCGTCTGTGTACATGGTGATCACTACGTAAGGTATTTGCCCAGTGGACTGAGCCCCCGTGGTCAGCAGAACCTGACAAGAAGATGTTGTTCATCATTGTCTGGAAGTGGCCAGGCTATTGATGAGTCCAAAGAACATAACAAGAGGTTCAAACAGTCCCCAGTTAGTACAGAAGACAGCCTTCCACTCATCTCTTCACAAACACGCACATTGTTATAACCTCACTGGACATCTAGTATTGTAAAGTACTGCACCCTCTGGAGATTATTGATGAGCTCAGAAATGAGGGAGAGGGAGAAGCAATTCTTCACTGCAACCAGAGTCCAGGTTCTCTTGAAGGAAAGCATCAAGCTCATTCTGTTCCTTAGATGCTAACAAGTAGACCTTGCAGCTGGAGGGCTTGGAGTCTGGCATCAATTCAATGGCATGGTCCCACTGCTTGTGCTCCAGGAGTGAGTTAAAAGAGGCCTTAGAGAACATATCCTCAAAGCTGTGGAGGTACTATAGCACTACATCCTGGTATGCTCATGACGAGGAGTTGGTGGCAAATGCCTGGGCTGACTGCTGAGATGTGGTCTGGCTGGCTTGGATCTCCTTGATGGGTGGTGGTGGGCACAGGGTGGTTGTGTATATCTGGTCCCTGACTTCTATTGCCTCATCTAGAAACTCCAAGTCGTGGATGCCATAAAACTCCCCTTTCAGCTCTTCTTCTGGAGCCCTGCAGCTGCCTTGGTCATCCTTGTAGAGGGCCTCTCTAGGGGAGAGTGCCAGGAGCAGGTCAAGGTCTACAAAGGGAAGGTGGCCTACATGGCAAGCCTGGATAGCTGCATGCTCCTAAGCTCCAGCCCAGCACTCTTCCTTGACTTTTGTAAGGGCGACCTCCAGGAGTTGTGGCTCAATCACACAACTAGCAGAGGGAAATCCAAAGTTGTATTAGACAGGGTAATCAATGATACAATGGTAACTAATCACCTAGCAGAGGGAAATCCAAAGAGAACAAGTCTAAGGATTCTCCACTGCTTGGTGCGGTGCATCAGTGGGCAGTGGAGGCGTGAGAACAACTGTACAGGTGACCAGAGCTAACCTTAACCTTGGATAATGTTTGAACAGGAAGGACATGAAGTTCTGGGGATTTCCTAAAAAGGAAATGACCTCCGGAGATCTCCGGAGGTCTAGAACGAGTTCTGGAGGTTTAGGCCGAGTCCCAGGGGTTGTCAGGTTCCGCTGACCTCGGGGGCTCAGTCTACTGGGCGAATCCACCTTGCGGCTATCCACCGTGTACAAACACAGAGCACCGGGAGTAGCGCGAGGCGTAGGAGACCGAAGCGGGGCAGGGAAGGGTGCATGGAAGGGTGCCGGGGGTGCCGGTGGGCGAGACAAGTGCCGGGGAGGGGAAAGGACGAGTGCCGGGGGTTGGCGCGAGTCCTGGGGGTGCAAGAGAGTGAGACAAGCGAGCGCCGGGAGCGAGCGAGTCCCGGGGATCAAAAGAAAAGCAGACAAGGGACTTAGTGAGTCCCGGGGATAGAAGCAAAGCTGGGAGGTCGAATAGCCAAAAGGGGAAAGAGTAGAGATAAGATAGCGGGAGATGGAAATGATTAAGTCGAAAAGAAGAGAGCCAGGAACGTAGAGTCAAGAGAACTTAGAGTGGAAAAGGGAGAAGAGGACAACGAGATTAGATTTAGAGATACGAGACGA
>JAGGAQ010000607.1:0-11677 GCA_017657225.1 Termitomyces sp. T69sscA | reverse complement strand
TGACAAAAACACTCAAATGAAAATTTGAAACCAATCAGATTATTTTTACCATATTTTTACATTGTTTTGCCAGAGAATATTGTTCCCTGCACCCAGTGTCTGCCCAGAAATCCTTTTTAAAGGCAGCCTAGTCTGTAAAGCTCCCATCACCTCTGGAACATTGGAGCACATGCAGCGCATAAGTGGAGGCCTGCCCAGCCTTCATGTAGGACAGCACCCAAGCTATTTTCAATGCCTCAGATTCAAAGGCATCTCCACTAAGGTGAATGTAGGTGAGGCAGAATTGGAAGAAATGCTTTTCAGAGGTGCGGTCACTGTCATACATGTTTGGGAGTGCCAGACATGCTATCTGCCCTGGAGATCTGCTGAGGCTGCTGAAGCTACTGGCAGAACTGCTGGAGCTGCCAGAGAGGGCTCTGCTACTAGAGGTGGTGCAGTGGTAGGGGGTAGGTGCTCTAGCAGTGCCTGGAGGAACTGGGAGATGTAATCAGTAGTTTGGCAGAGAGTGGAGAGTTTGGTCATGTGGTGGGTGAGAGAAGCTTGGGTTAGTTGCACCTGCATCTCTAGGTGTAGCAGGTGAGTTCAGGCCTCATCCTGAGGAGCTGGGGCATCCAGAGGAGTGTCTGGGCTGGCAAACTGAGACATAGATTTCTGCAAGTGTTTAGGCCAGGTGAGGAAGTGACAAATAGAGGCCCAGAAAGTCCTGGCAGGCTATGAGGAGCTTCCAGACCAGAGTTAAGAGATTTGTTCTGCTGTAAGGGCAACCTGTGGGAGCTGCAGCTTGATCACACAACTAGGAGAGGAAAATCTGAAGTTATATTAAGCATGATAATCAACGATACAATAGTAACTAATCACCTAGCAGAGAGAAATCCAAAGAGAACAAGTCTAAGGATTCTTGCTGCTTTGTGCGGTGCATCAGTGGGCAGTGGAGGCATGAGAACAACTGTAAGGGTGACCTCTGGAGGCTGTGGCTCAGTCACACAGCTGGCAGAGGAAAATCCAAAGTATATTAAAAGTATGTTACAAATAGCTAGTAAGGTACTAACCTAGGAGCTTCTCCTGCAACTGCTGGCTGCAAAGAATGCTGCTGGAGCACCAGCACCAGATGAGCCAGCACCAGAGTTGGCCCCAGAAGAGTGGTGCATGCACCCCCCTCCTGGGGTTGAAGGAGGATTTTTAGTCAAGTGACAGATGAAGTGTATGCCTCAGTTCCTGAGTACTAACAAGTTCACATGTCTATCATTATAAAATGGGGATACACACCCCAATGCCAATTATTCTAAGACAGAAAAACCTCAAAGTCTCCTCTCAGACATACAAATGCCACCTCTGGATCTCAAGCTACCCTCCCCCACACTGGTTAAGCTCTATGAGCATGGTCCCCCAGCCTGAGAATGCTGGTTGCTCCAGCAATATGTGGTAGCCTCCACTCTCTCTGTGAACTTGTTGTGCCTCAACATGGAAATCAAGACCACAGACAAGCAACAGACCCATGGGGTCACAGCCCTTCTGCATAGTGGAGCAATGGGACTGTTTTTGAACATGGAGTTTGTGAAATGCCATGGCCTAACCATGCAGCTGCTCTCCAAGCCCATTCTAGTGTTCAACATTGATAGAACACCCAACAAAGCCAGTGCTATCATCTCCATCATAGACCTAGTCCCACACCAAATGTGCAGTCTTTGCAATCACCAGCTTAGGCAAGCAAAACATGATCCTTGGCTTCACTTGGCTCCAAAAGCACAACCCAGAAGTAGACTGGGCTTAGGGCAAGGTAATGATGAGCTGGTGCCTATGGAGGTGCTCTATCTGCACAACCAGAGTCAAGGAAGAGCACTGAGCTAGAGCATGAGAGCACATGGCCATCTGGGCTTGCCATGCAGGCCACTTCCCCTTTTGCAGACCTTGACCTCTTGGACCCCCCTCCCTTGGCATTTCTCTGTAGAGAGGCCTTCCACAAGAATGACTGGAGCAGCAGCAGGGCCCTGGAGGAAGAGCTGGGAGGGGAGTTCTATGGCATCCATCATCTGAAGTTTCTAGATGAGGCAGTAGAAGTTGGGAACCAAATCTATGCAACCACCCTGTGCCTGCCACTGCCCATCAAGCAGATCCAGGCCAGCCAGACCACTTCTCAGCAGTTGGTCCAGGCATTTGCCATCAACTCTCCACCCCAGGTGTTCCAAGATGTGGTGCCCCAGTACCTCCACAGCTTTGAGGATGTGTTCTCTAAGGCCTCCTTTGACTCACTCCCAGAGCACAAGCAGTGGGACTATGCCATTGAATTGATGCCAGACTCCAAACCCTCCACCTGTAAGGTTTACCCTTTAGCACCTAAGGAGCAGGACGAGCTCAATGCCTTTCTTTAGGGAAACTTGGACTCTGGTCACATCCACCCATCCAAGTCATTGATGGCTTCTCCAGTCTTCTTCCTCAAGAAGAAGGTTGGCTTGCTTCAGCTGGTCCAGGACTACCGGGTCCGTAACGCCATGATGGTGAAGAATTGCTACCCCCTCCCCCTCATCTCCAAGCTCATCAATAACCTCCAGGGGGCACAGTACTTCACCAAACTGGATGTCTAGTGGGGCTACAACAATGTGTGCATCCAGGAAGGAGACGAGTGAAAGGCTGCCTTCTGGACCAATTGAGGACTGTTTGAGCCCTTCATCATGTTCTTCGGACTCACCAACAGTCCAGCGACTTTCCAGACAATGATGAACAACATCTTCTGGAACCTCATCACAGAGGGTGTAGTGTGCGTATACCTTGATGACATCCTCATCTACACTAACACGCTTGAGGAGCACTGCCGGGTTACACACATGGTCTTGGAATGCCTCTGCCAGCATCAGCTCTACTTCAAACTGGAGAAGTGCGAGTTTGAGCAGACCTGGATTGGGTATTTGGGGCTAATCATCTTGCACAGAGCTGCCGAGATAGACCCTGTGAAGGTGGCAGGTGTGGCGGAGTGGCCGGAGCCCAAGAACAAGAAGGAAGTGCAGGCCTTCCTAGGATTCACCAACTTCTACCAGAGGTTCATTCAAGACTTCTCCTATCATGCACGCCTGCTATTTGACCTCACTGCAAAGGATGCTGGGGACTCCCAGAGCAGACCGCCTTTGATGCTCTCAAGCATGCAGTCACCTCTGGGCCTGTTCTCCTCTTCTTGGATGACAACTCTCTCTTCCAGGTGGAAGCAGACAGCTCTGACTTTGTCACTGGGGCTGTCCTGTTTCAACAGTCCCAGGATGATGGGAAGTGGCATCTAGTGGCCTTCTACTCCAAAAGCTTGAATGCAGTAGAGTGCAACTATGAGATCTATGGCAAGGAGATGCTGGCCATCATCTGGGCCTTTGAAGAATGGCAGCACTTCCTGGAGGGCTCCCAGCATAAGTTTGAGGTTTGAATTGATCACAAGAATCTTGAGTATTTCTGGACAGCCAAGAAGCTCAACCGTTGACAGGCCTGGTGGTCTCTGTACTTAGCCAACTTTGACTTCTTGCTGCACCACAAGCCTGGCCAGAGTATGGGAAAACCCAATGCACTGTCCCAGAGAGCAGACCACAGCACTGGCGAAGACAATAATAGCAACATTGTGCTCCTCCGGCCGGAGTTGTTTGCTATCTGGGCCATGGAGGGCTTGGCAGTCCAGGGAGCAGAGGTTGGTATCCTCCAGGACATTCAGCATGGAAACCGAGATGGCCACCATAAGAATGTTGTTGCTCAGGCAGCCATGGCTCTGAAGTCAGAACTCACCACAGGAGCTAAGTCAGTCCACACTGATGAATGGGCCCTCTAGGATGGGCTCCTGACCTTCTGGGACCACATCTATGTGCTCAACATCCTGGAGCTCTACCAGAGGATTGTTGAGCAGCACCATGACTCCCGCATTGCCGGGCATCAAGGCCAATGGAAAACGTTGGAGCTAGTGTCCCAGAACTACTGGTGGCCCCAGATGTCTTGGTACATTGGATCCTACACTAGCACATGTGACCTTTGCCTCCGAACCAAGCCTCAGCGCTGCCTCCCCACTGGAGAACTCCACCCACCATCCATCCCATCCGAACAATGGAGCATAACTTCGGTGGACTTCATTGTAGAACTCCCTGACACTCACACATCATGGTAGTGGTGGATCTCTGTGGCAAGCGAGCGCACTTCATCCTGACCCACACCACCTGCTCTGCCATAGGCGCTGCAAACCTGTATTGGAAGAATGTCTGGAAGCTCCATGGCCTCTCAGATGCCTATGTGTCAGACCAGGGCCCACAGTTTGTAGCAGAGTTCACCCAGCCTCATCCATCAAAGAAGCTCTTGCACCGTCAGCTAGGATCCTTCATGGTGGAATGACAGGTAGGCCTGCTAGCCTACCGACTCCAGCTTCCAGCAGGAATGCAACAGCTTCACCTAGTATTCAATGTAAAGTCAAGCTAACACTGGCTCTGGAGGACCCTATCCCAGGACGACACCCAGTGCCTCCTCCACTCCCGGTGGTGGTCAATGACAATAAGGAGTATGAGGTGGAAGAGATTCTGGACAGTCGCCTATTCAGAAGACAACTACAGTACAAGGTGAAGTGGAAGGGTTATAGGATTGAAGACATCTCCTGGGAGCCCCAGGAGAATGTGCATGCAGGACTGGTCAGAGAGTTCCACTGGAGACATTCAGATGCACCCCAGGCCATCCAGGGAATCTACCCCATCTCACCAGCAGACCAGGCAATCTGGAACTTCTTTTACCCCGCACATTGAGATACCGCACACTAGGGGAGATGATGTCAGAGGACTTCCATTCAACTTCCATTTTTGGGCACATCCTACACCACTCCCTAGGACCCCTGAGGCTTGCTCTAGACCTCCAGGACTTGTTCTAGACCTCTGGAGATCTCTGGAGGTTGTTTCCTTTTTAGAAAATCCCTGGAACTTCCTGTCCTTCCTGTTTGAATATTATCCAGGGTCAAGATTAGCTCTGGTCACCTGTACAGTTGTTCCCATGCCTTTGCCACCTGCTGATGCACCACACTGAGCAGCAGAGAATCCTTAGACTTGTTCTCTTTGGATTTCCCTCTGCTAGGTGATTAGTTACCATTGTATCATTGATTACCATGTCTAATATAACTTTGGATTTCCCTCTGCTAGTTGCGTGATTGAGCCACAACTCTCAGAGGTCACCCTTACAGTCAGCAGAACCTGACAGATATGCTACAACTTATATACAAGATGTAGTAGGTATGCCTCAGAGCATAGGTTCAGGCCCTGGTGATGAGTTGTAGTGGGTATGCTGGAGCACAGGTCCAGGCCCTGGTAGAGTTGGCCCCAGAGGAGAGTGGTGCATGCCAATGAGCAGATCATCCCTGGATACAAGGCAGCCCAGGACCAATGGCAGCTCCTGGAGATCCAGCACAAGCTATGCCAAATGCACCTCGCTCACTGCATCACTCTTATAGTGAGTCTCTGGCACTCTGCTCCTCTGCACTCAGTGCCTGCTCCTGCTCTGGCCACTCCCACACCACAACCTCTACCCCCAGGCATTTCCATAGACATAGACACTACTCTGCACCACTACTGTGCCAGCAATGCAAAGAGTCAGGGAACTCTGTATGGCACTGCATACTGGGCTTGCAGGTGCACTACCTCTCTATTGCAGAGCAAGGAGAGCTTTTCTTGCAACTATTGGCTACAAAGGATGCCACCAGAGCACCATCACCAGATGAGCCAGCACCGGAGTTGGCCCCAGAGGAGAGTGGCACATGCATTCCCTCCTGGGCTCAGAGCAGGATTTTTAGCCGAGCCACAAATGAGATGTATACCTTCACTGCCAGGTATTAATAGCTTCACATAGCTAATACACACCCCTGATGCCAATTATCCTGAGATCAAAGAACCTGAGAGACCCCTCTTAGAGACACAAATACCACCTCTGGATCCTAAGCCATGCTCCCCCACGCTGGTTCAGCCCCATCAGTATGGTCGCTCTGCCTGGGAATGCCGATTGCCTCAGCAGTATGTAGTGGCCTCTGCTCCCTCAGCAAACTTGCTGCACCTCAACATGGAGATCAAGACCATGGACATGCAATGAACATGCAGAGTCATGGCTTGATACTATAACTGTGGAAGAACTCCAGTGCCCAGGTATCAGCCCAGAGACTAGGTCTATCTGGATGCCTCTAACATCACTACCACTTGTCCATTAAAGAAGCTCTCACACTATCAGATAGAACCCTTCATGATGGATGATGGAACAACAAATAGGCCCGCTAGCCTACTGACTCCAGCTCCCAGCAGGAATGTGACAGCTTCACCCAGTATTCAACGTGGTCAAGCTAACACTTGCCTTGGAGGACCCTATCCTGGGACAACACCTGGTGCCCCCTTTACCCCCAGTGGTGGTCAATGACAATGAGGAATACAAGGTGGAGGAGATCCTGGACAATTGCCTATTCAGAAGGTGACTACAGTACCAGGTGAAGTGAAAAGGTTATGAGATCAAAGACATCTCCTGAGAACCCTGGAAGAACGTGCATGTGCTGGAACTTGTTAGAAAGTTCCACTGGAGACACCCAGATACACCCTGGGCTATTAGGGAATCTATCCCATCTCACCAACAGACTAGGCAATTTGGAACTCCTTCTACTCCAAACGTTGAGACTCCACACACTTGAGGAGGGGTGATGTCAGGGGACTTCCATTTTTGGCACTTTACTATGCATTACACCTTCTATGCCACTTCCTGGGACCCTCAGAGCTTGTTCTAGATCTTCAGGGCTCATTCTAAATCTTCAGAAATTTCTGGAATTTCCTTTTTTGGAAACCCCCAAAACTTCCTGCACTCCCTGTTCAAGCAATATCTAAGATAGAGGTTAGCTCTGGTCACCTATACAGTTCTTCTCATGCCTCTGCTGCCCACTGATGTGCCACACCAAGCAGCATAGATTCTTAAATTTGTTCTCTTTGGATATCCCTCTGCTAGATGATTAGTTACCATTGCATCATTGATTATCATGCCTAATATAACTTTGGATTTCCCTCCTCTAGTTGTGTAATTGAGCTGCAACTCCAGGAGGTTGTCCTTACACTTAGGTCACTGGGAAAATGAACCGATAAAAAGCCTTTGATCGACATCTATGTGGGTGACATGTCTCTTGATTGACCCTTGACATGTTGCGTCGTGACTACCTGGCCATATCACATTGCTTTGTCACATCGCTGACAATGGCTCATTGTTTTTTCTCTCCATTGTTCAGACATAATATATAGCATTAGCTATGCATCACTATTTCCTCGTTCTGCTTCCTTTCACTACTCACACAGAGCTTGTCAAGTTGGTACTGCCTACGTCCTGCCTTTTTTCACTACTCACACAGAGCTCGTCAGTCTATTGGACTCAGCTTTCTGTTTCTTCCACCCCTTGTATCCACTTGCCCCTCTCTTTTTCTCTTTTTCCTTTTGCATAGCACTTGTCTCGTAAATACTTTGCCTGTGCCAGCTTGAGTGCAGTTTCCCTCTCAGGATCTGTGCGAGAGAGCAAGGACAACCAATTATATTTTTATTTGTCCACAAGTATACAAAATGGTCTGATTACGCTTGCACCAAAAGGAACTTTGACTCCATCCACTCCCTTTCACCATATCCCTCACTCCAGCGTGAGCCAACATAGATCTTTGCTAGGTGGATGTGGTGTTTTACACATACTACAGGAATCTAAAGCAAGCTCTGGGTGTAGAAAAACAAAGGGGAGATAGGATAGAAAAGTGATGAAATCAAGTGCAATAAGTGTCAGGTGCTCTGAGGTGTAGCATTTGTGAGTAATGATACCAGGGCAAAACAGAGTTGCGGCTCAATCATACAACTAGCAGAGGCAAATCCAAAGTCATATTAGGCATGGTAATCAATGATACAATAGTAACTAATCACCTAGCAGAGAGAAATCCAAAGAGAACAAGTCTAAGGATTCTCTGCTGCTTGGTGTTGTCACATTTTGCTGACCACAGGGGCTCAGTCCACAAGGCAGATACCTTATGTGGTGTGCACGGTGTACTGCAAGAGCGCAAGGCATAGGAGACCAAAGCGGGGCTGGGGGTGCAAGTGAGAGATTGCTGGTAACGCCAGACTGGGGAGTGAGT
This sequence comes from Termitomyces sp. T69sscA, assembly GCA_017657225.1. NCBI lineage: Eukaryota > Fungi > Basidiomycota > Agaricomycetes > Agaricales > Lyophyllaceae > Termitomyces > Termitomyces sp. T69sscA. Next base: position 3,555 of record JAGGAQ010000607.1, on the reverse strand, counting down.
GCTGGGGAAGGGTGAAGGACAAGTGCTGGGAGTAGGCGCAAGTCCTGGAGGTGCAAGAGAAGGGAATGAGCAAGTGCCAGTGCACAAGGCAAGTTCTGAGAATCAACAAGTAGAGAGCTGGAGCGAGTGCAGGGACTTAGCAAGTCCCAGGGATCGAAGCAAGAGATACAGAGATCAAATGAGCCAAAAGAGGAAAGAGTCAAGATAAGATAAGGGGAAGAAGAAGCAGAACAAGTCCAGACTTGAGGCAAGAGACAAAAGAGGAAAAGAAAACTTAGAGGTTGGAGGCAAGAGAGAGTAAAGCAGAGATAGAATTAGAGTAAGAAACAAGTAGAGACAACAAGTAGGAGACAATACAAGGCGAGTACAATATGAAATGAAGCAGAGTTGAAAAATGGAAACCAGAATGTGTGAGACTACAAGACAGAGGCGAAACATGAGGAAACAAGATGAGAAGTACGGTAATATCAAGACTAGAGTACTGCTTGCTACTCTACGACTTATATACTGTGCGGTAAGTAATGTCAGGTTCTGCCGACCACAGGGGCTCAGTCCACTGGACAAATACCTTACGTGGTGATCACTGTGTCCATGGACACAGAGCACTGGTAGAGCATAGGCATAGGAGGCCAAAGCGGGGTGGGAGAGGTGTGCTGGGGAGTGCCGGTAGCGCTGGATGAGTGGGCGAGTGCCAGGCGGTGGAGGACAAGTGCTGGGGGATAGGTGCGAGTCCCGGGGATACAAGTGGGTGGAACAAGCGAGCGCCAGTCCGCAAGCAAGTCCTGGGGTTCAAAGAGATAACAGACGTGGGGACTTAGCGGGTCCTGGGGATGAAAACAGAGACATGGAAATGAAGCGGGCCAAAAGGGGAAAGGGTTGAGATAAGATAAGGGGAGAGGGAACAGAACAAGTTGAGATGAGGAACCGGAGACAGAAGAGACAAGAGAACTTAGAGTTGAGAGGGAGGGAAGAAGCAAAGTAGAATGGATTAGAGTACGAGACAAGTAGAGACGATGCAAGGAGACGATATGAGGTGAGTATGATAAGAAATGAAGCAAAGTGGAAATAATGAGACTGGAACGCGCAAGAAGACGAGACAGAGACAAAACACAATGAAACAGTATGGGGCTACGGTAATATTAAGACTAGAGTACTACTTACTACTCCATGACTTATATACTATGCCGTAGGTAGGTCCCAGGGCTCAGGCCCAGGTTCCAGTGGCAGGTCATGGCACCGGGGCAGGACGGAGTCAGGGTTGAGACATGTTGTGCAGCGCAGAGGTCTTGTACTGGGAGCGTGGAGACACGCAGCGGCGGGGTGGTGAGGAGGGGAACAGGAGTGGGGTGTGGCGTGCAGAGGTTAGGCTGGTGGTGATGTGTGATTGTGATGCGTGATGGGGGTCTCGGCATAGGCCAGGGGGGAGTGCCAGATATTGCTGGCACTGGCGCTGATGTGGTGGCTGCAGTTGGGGAAGTGTCAGAGATAGCCAGGGCCAGCACTGATGTGGCGGTCATGCACAGTGTGATAGCCAGGGCCAGTGCTGATGTAGCGGTCACAGCGGTGATGGCCGTGGCTGGTGGCAGTGACAGACAGTGATCACTGGAGGTTGTCAAGGTGGTTAGTTAGGTAGCGGTCCAGGCCCAGGACAGTCGTGGAGGTGAGTTTGAGGAGGTTGGAGTCCTGAAGCCAGGCCTAAGTCCCAGATGTCAGTAGCGGGTCATGACAGGTGCAGTGCATCAGCGGGTGGCAAAGGCATGGGAACAACTGTACAAGTGACTGGAGCTAACCTTAACCTTGGATAATGCTCAAACAGAGAGTGCGGGAAGAAGTTCCAGAGTCCGGAGATCTCCAGAGGTCTAGAGCAAGCCCCAGGGGTTCTGGAGAGTGGCGTAGAAAGTGGTTTGGAGCTTAGTGAGGTGCCAAAAACAGAAGTCAACTGTCAGTCGCCTGACAAAAACATACCTTGTAAACAAACTAGTGAGCCCATGCCAACAGTGAGAACAAAAATGTCAACAAGACAACAAAGATATCAGAAGTCAGTCTAAGTTGCCATGGCTCAGTGACCCCAGGGAGCAAACTGCTTAGGCTTGGCTTCAGAGTGTTTTTGGGGATATACTAGTAGTCATTCGAATTCAATTGGGCTTTATTCAAATCAGTTTGAACAAAGACAATTTTGAAATCAAATTAATTATTATAATCCATGATCAAAAGTGTGTGCATGTGCAACTGAGCCCAATGCAGCTTTCACAAAAAAGGCTGAGGGTGAATCTAATCAGATAATTGCTCTGATAAGATTAGATTAAGTCCAATTCTGCATCAGTAAGTTGCAATAGGAGTAGGAGTTTAGCTGTCATGACCCACTGCCCACCTTCAGTACCCAGCCCAAATCCCAGGACTTTCCACTCTTCAAACCAGCTCTGCAACATTCCAGGCCTGGCCCACTACACAACTAAGCCTCTCAGCAACCCCTTGGCCATCACCACCATCATTGTCATCAGCCAACACCACCCTTGGCACCCCTCAGCCATCACTGCTTGCAGCTGCTACATCACCCACTATCAGCTGCTATCAGATTTCCCCAGCCCTGCCTCTTGGTCTCCCATGCTCTGCACTCATTGACAGTACTTGCTGTGCATGTGATACATCATGTTCACCCCATAAAGAATCACCCAGTGGTCTGAGCCCCTATGGTCAGTGGAACCTGACACTCAGATTCTCCACTCTGCTCTCTCCAAGACATATGATGCTTACCATGCCACCAAAGAAGGTTATGCCTCACCTACATCCCCCTTATCAGAGATGCCTTTGATATGAATACACTAAAAATTGCATGAGTGACTGTCAGATTGATAAAGGCTAGGCAGGCCTCTACCTCCACACTATAGGTGTTTTAAGGGAGTTGGAAGGTTCACCAGTGTGTCCTCCATTAAAAATAACTTCTGTGCAGAGTTTTTCCCAATCAACATTGCTAAAACAGCTTCACTATCTCTCTGGAACCAAGATAAGTACAGGTAGGGAAAACAGACCTTGGACAAGTACATAGACTCTTTATGAGCACAGTCAAGCAAGCAGGCTACTCAAATGGTCTGCAGCTCTGCCTCACCTTCTAGGAGATGGAGTGCATCAACAACCTGGCATTGTCTTTCCTGTCTTGTATTTTGTTCCTGTACCTCATCTTGTCTTTGTTGCATTTCCATTTTGTCTCTTACCTGTCTCTTACTTATGCTCTCAATTCAACTTTGTTCCTCAACTCTTTCACCTTGTTGTTCTATGTTCATGTCTTCTTCAAGTCTCCTTCCCTCTCCTTCCCTCAGCTCATCTTCTCCCTCTCTCAACTTGGGTTCAAATTCTTTCATCAACTCTTCCTTGGTCTTCTTGTCTTATTCTTTGCCTTGTCTTGGCCTGACTATATCAATGACCCTGAACTCACTCTTCCATACTACTTCCCTGGCCACCCCCCCCCCCCCCCCCCCCCCCCCCTCTCCTTTCCCTTTTTTTCTCTTCCTTTTTTCTTTTTTTTTTTTTTTTTCCTCTCTCTTCTTTCTTTTTTCT
>JAGGAQ010000606.1:0-11688 GCA_017657225.1 Termitomyces sp. T69sscA | reverse complement strand
AGACAAGGACACTGTATGAAAGTGCTCTTGGCATAGAGTAGACTTATAAGAGACAAAATTGAGCTCTGAAGCCCAAGCGTAAGAGGTAACGGTGAAGATAACTTCTTATTTTGCATGCTATAAGTACAGTATATATAGTAAAGTGTAGGCGAGGTCGCTGTTGGCAACCCTCAAGTTGCCAACATGGGGAACTAGTAAGTAAATAGTAGACAACAATCTTTTATATAGTAAAATGTCCATCAGCTTTTAGCAACAGCTAACAGCGTCAATCAAGCTGTCTGTCATGTTAAAAATGCCAAAAAGTAAGTATGGAATCACCTAAATGTCAATATAGTGGAATGATGGCGATTACTATGAAATGGCGGCAATGCCGGTGAAACCTTGGGGTCAAGAAAATAAAGTAAATAAATCGAAAAATAATGATGAAAAATACACCAAGCATAGGCCAGGGGTTCGAACCTCAGCTTTTGGAGGGGGTGGCCAGTAATCCATAGGGCGTGCTAACTACTAATCCATGTGGTTGTGCCAGGAAAATCATTAGTACACCTTTTGATATGACCTGGGTCTTATCACTGGGCATTCCAAGATGTGGTGCCTCAGTATCTCCATTGTTTTGAGGATGTATTCTCTAAGGCCTCCTTCGACTTACTCCTGGAGTGCAAGCAGTGGAACCATGCCATTGAATTGATGCCGGACTCCAAACTCTCTACCTGTAAGGTTTATCTCTTAGCACCTAAGGAGCAGGACGAGCTTGATGCCTTCCTTCAGGAGAACCTGGACTCTGGTCGCATCCGCCCATCCAAGTCACCGATGGCTTCTCCAGTCTTCTTCATCAAAAAGAAGGATGGCTCACTCTGGCTGGTCCAGGACTACCAGGTCCTTAATGCCATGACAGTGAAGAATTGCTACCCCCTCTTCCTCATCTCTGAGCTCATCAATGACCTCTGGGGGGCACGGTACTTCACCAAACTGGACGTCTAGTGGGGCTACAACAATGTGCACATTCAGGAAGGAGACGAGTGGAAGGCTGCCTTCTAGACCAATCGTGGACTGTTTGAACCCCTCGTCATGTTCTTCAGACTCACCAACAGTCCAGCCACTTTCCAGACAATGATGAACAACATCTTCCGGGACCTCATTGCAGAGAGTGTAGTATGTGTATACCTTGACAACATCCTCATCTACACTAACACGCTTGAGGAGCACCGCTGGGTTATGCACATGGTCTTGGAACGCCTCTGCCAGCATCAGCTCTACCTCAAACCGGAGAAGTGTGAGTTTGAGCAGACTCAGATTGAGTATTTGGGGCTAATCATCTTGCATGGAGCCGCCAAGATGGACCCTGTGAAACCGGAGGTTCATCTAAGACTTCTCCCATCATGTGTGCCCGCTATTTGACCTCACTGTGAAGGACGTTGCCTGGAGCTGGGGACCCCTGGAGAAGACCACCTTTAATGCTCTCAAGCACACAGTCACCTCCAGGCCTGTTCTCCTCTTCTCAGATGACAACTCTCCCTTCCAGGTGGAAGCAGACAGCTCCGACTTTGCCACCAAGGCTGTCTTGTCACAACAGTCTCAGGATGATGAGAAGTGGCATCCAGTGGCCTTCTACTCTAAGAGCTTGAATGTGGTAGAGTGCAACTACGAGATCCACGATAAGGAGATGCTGGCCATCATCCAGGCCTTTGAAGAATGGTGGCACTTCCTGGAGGGCTCCTGGCATAAGTTCAAGGTTTGGACCAATCACAAGAATCTTGAGTATTTTTGGACGGCCAAGAAGCTCAACCGTCGACAGGCCCAGTGGTCTCTGTACCTAGCCAACTTTGACTTCTTGCTGCACCACAAGCCTGACCAGAGTAAGGGAAAACTTGATGCACTGTCCTGGAGAGCGGACCATGGCACCAGCAGGGATGACAATAGCAACATTGTGCTTCTCCAGCTGGAGTTGTTTGCTATCCAGGCCATGGAGGGCTTGGCAGTCCAGGGAGCAGAGGTTGATATCCTCCAGGACATCCAGCATGGGAACCAAGACAGCCACTATGAGGATGTTGTTGCTTAGGCAGCCATGGCTCTGAAGTCAGGACCCACCACAGAAGCTAAGTCAGTCTGCACCAATGAATGGGCCCTCTGGGATGGGCTTCTGACCTTCTGGGACCGCATCTATGTGCCCAACATCCTGGAGCTCCACTGGAGGATTGTTGAGCAGCACCACAACTCCTGCATTGCTGGGCATCCAGGCTGATGGAAAACGTTGGAGCTAGTGTCCCAGAACTACTGATGGCCCCAGATGTCTCGGTACATTGGATCCTACACTAGCACATGTGACCTTTGCCTCTAGACTAAGCCTCAGTGCTGCCTCTTCACTGAGGAACTCCACTTGCTACCAATCCCATCCAATCAATGAAGCATAGCTTCAGTAGACTTCATCATAGAACTCTCCAACACTCACGGCTACGATGCCATCATAGTAGTGGTGGATCTCTGTGGCAAACGAGCACACTTCATCCTAACCCACACCACCTGCTCTGCCATGGATGCCGCAAACCTATACCGGAAGAATGTCTGGAAGCTCTATGGCCTCTCAGATGCCTACATGTCAGACCAGGGCCCACAGTTTGTAGCAGAGTTCGCCTGGGAGCTCTACTGACTTCTCAATGTGAAGCTCCACATCTCCACCACCTACCATCCCCAGTCTGACAGCCAGACAGAACATGTAAACCAGGAACTAGAGCAGTACCTCCGCCTCTTCTGCAATGAGCGGCAGGATGACTGGGATGAGCTGCTACTAGATGCTGAGTTCCAGTACAATAACCACGTTCATGCCACTACACAGGCGTCACCCTTCCACCCATGCATGGGCTTCAAGCCCTGGGCCTGGCCCTTGGAAAATGAAGTGGTGAACCAGTTTGTGGACCAGATGAGGGCAGCATAGGAGGAGGCCAAGGCCGCTCTGGCAAAGGCAAAGGACAACATGGCCTGGTACTATGACCGTGGAAGAACTCCAGCACCCAAGTACCAGCCCAGAGACCGGGTCTATCTGGATGCCTTTAACATCACCACCACTCACCTGTCAAAGAAGCTCTTGCACCATCAGCTAGGACCCTTCATGGTGGAATGATAGATAGGCCCACTAGCCTACCAACTCCAGCTCCCAGCAGGAATGCAACAGCTTCACTCGGTATTCAATGTAGTTAAGCTAACACCAGCTCCAGAGGACCCTATCCCAGGACAATGCCCAGTGCCTCCCCCACCCCCAGTGGTGGTCAATGACAACGAGGAGTATAAGGTGGAAGAGATTCTGGACAGTCACCTATTCAGAAGACAACTACAGTACAAGGTGAAGTGGAAGGGTTACAGGATTGAAGACATCTCCTGGGAGCCCTGGGAGAATGTGCATGCACTAGGACTGGTCAGAGACTTCCACCAGAGACATCCAGATGCACCCTGGACCATCCAGGGAATCTACTCCATTTCACCAGTAGACCAGGCAATCTGGAACTTCTTCTACCCTGTACATCAAAATGCTGCACGCTAGGGGAGGGTGATGTCAGGAAACTTCCATTTGACTTCCATTTTTGGGCCCATCCCATGCCACTCCCTGGGACCCCTGGGGTTACTCTTGACCTCTGGGACTTGTTCTAGACCTCCAGAGATCTCCAGAGGTCATTTCCTTTTTAGAAAATCCCCAGAACTTCCCATCCTCTCTATTTGAACATTATCCAAGGTTAAGATTAGCTCTGGTCACCTGTACAGTTGTTCTCATGCCTCCGCTGCCTGCTGATGCACTGCACTGAGCAGCGGAGAGTCCTCAGACTTGTTTTCTTTGGATTTCCCTCTGCTAGGTGATTAGTTACCATTGTATCATTGATTACCATGTCTAATATAGCTTTGAATTTCCTTGGAGATCATCCTTACAACAGTGTTAGGAGGAGCTGAAGAAGCTTCTGGCGCAGGCGGGGCAGGGTCATTGGCAGTAGTCGCCATGAGTTTTTAGCCCTCCAATGGTTGCTTGGGCCTTGGTATCTCTACCCCATCAAACACCTGGTTCTTGAGAGTGTTTAACTCCATCTCAAGAGCTGCGATATAACTTTCCTTTGACAAGCCTTCCTTCTCACCCACACTATCCAAGTGTAATACCTCATGGATTAACTGCTGTTGGACATGTTGATTTGCATTGGGATTGGCGTTACCACTAAGGGTGCTGGTGGTGATGTTGCTGGGGTTACGCCTATGCCATTTGTCGACTCTTTCTTGGTAGGATTTGAATTCCAGATAGTTGGGGATGCTAGCGCCAGTAGAGAGAACCACCTTGCCATTGGTACCGTGCCTGACCTGTCCTAAGCAGATGTACTGTTCCAGGGTGTTGCATCTTCCTCTGCTCATGGTGTGGCCTAGTTCACTACAAAAAAAGACTGTTAGTGGTGTTAGGAGTGTGAGGAGTACTAAGCTGTGTATTGATCATGGTTTCAATGCATGTCATGGTGGAGGCGACAGCAGCGCTAATGGCAGCTTCCACATCTTCCTTTTTAATATAACTGTCAGTAGTGACTATGTTGTTGGCAACCTGGGGCCGGGTTGAGACTGGCAAGATTCCCTTAGCACAAGGGATGCCTAAACTTGTGTCAGTACCCTTTAGGTGCCAATTACCTGCCTCATAAACGTCTTTGACATTGTAGGGGTCTTCTAGGTGATGGATTGGCTTGAGGATTTCCAGGCGCCTAGCGATCTTTGCCCATAGCAAAGTCAGGATGCCTTGTTGGAATAAGTGTTGTTCTTTGTTGGCGTGTATCTTGCCATGCTGAAGGAGCCAACAAGAGATCTTCTGGAATTCATGGTAATATGTTGAAAAGGTGCCAAGGGTGTATGCGCTAAGGTCAAAATTGTCCTGGACCAGCTGGTGAAGCTTGTTTACCGTGTAGCGCATAGACTCCTCTGCGCCAGGGTACAAACAGATCACTGCTTCCTTCCAGTTTTTGTAGGATATGGCAGTAGGTGCTTGGTCGCCAATGGGAGTGGTAGTGGCAGCGAACTTGGGAAGGCCAGTCCAAGTCTCTGCTGTGTCGTACATGACATATTTTGCCGCATATTCCTTCATTTAAGTATGGTTGGTTATGCTACAATCCCTGAAGAGGTATTCTAGCTCCTTAAAGTATTGTGTGAGTTCCCTAAGTTTTGATTCGTCCCACTTTGGCACAGAGAAGTGGTTATGTGGTGGCATGCATTGTGCTGTGGGTTCCATGGGAGTTGGCAAGAGTAGTTGTATAGTTGGCATAGGGGATAGGGTAATTGGCATATCTTTAGTGAAAGGGGAAGGGATGCAAGAGTCAAATAACTGAGATAGCAGGGTAAGCGGTGATGGCAGAGTATATGACTGTACGTTGGCAAGGGGTGAGTAGAGGGGGTTTTCAGGGCTAACTATAAAGTCTATGTTGTGTGGGAAGAGATCTTCAATGTCATCCATGGTAAGGTCTGGATGTGCTTAATGGAGTTCTTCTAGAAGAGTCGTAGGTGGTAAGGCTCCTGGCAACTGTGGGGTGGATGGTGCTAAGTGGAAAGGGATGATGGCACCTTTGGATTGTTGTGCAAGGCAGCACTGCCTCTGGAAGCGTGTCTCTGGTGGAATTCTGCCCTAGTCCCTTGTGGTGGGCTCCAAGTTGATGATGCCCAAAATTGTACCTAGTGGTGTCAGGGTAGGCAGTCACAAGGCAAATAGCATTGGGCTCACTAGTGGAGGTGAGCTGGGCAGGGTCCCAGAAGACAAGTTAGTGGAGGACAGCGGTAAGGGAGTGGTAAGGAGATGCCTAGCATAGTTGCCAAGCATACAATGCCTGCCGCAGTTGCAAGGCATGTAGATGATGAGGACACTGGCGTACTCCCAGTAGCAAGACAAGGACACCATATGATAGTGCTCTTAGCATAGAGTAAGCTTAAGAAAGGTGGAATTGAGCTCTGAAGCCCAAGCATAAGAGATAAAAGGTGAAGATAACTTGTTATTTGCAGGCTATAAGTACAGTATATATAGTAAAGTATAAGCAAAGTCGCCATTGGCAACTATTGGGTTGCCAACATGGGGAACTAGTAAGTAAATAATAGGCAACAATCTTTTATATAGGAAAGTGTCCATCAGACCTTAGTGACACCTAGCAGCACCAGTCAAGCTGTCTGTCATGTCAAAAATGCCAAAAAGTAGGTATGAAATCACCAAAATGTCAACATTGTGAAATGATGGTGGTTACCAGGGTGTGGCGGCAAAGCTGGTGAAACCTTGGGGTTAAGAAAATAAGGTAAAATAAGTCAAAAAATAATAATGAAAAATACACCAAGTGTATATCTGGAGTTCGAACCTCAGCTTTTTGAGGGGACGGCAGGTAATTCAGAGGGCACACTAACCACTAATCCACATGGCTGTGCTAGTAAAATCATCAGTGCACCTTTTGATACAACCTGGGTCTTATCACCGCTATTGACTGCTAGTACTCAGCCCTGGTCACAGAACTCCAACCTCTCCAAACCAGCTTCCATGACGTCCCAGGCTCAGACTACCTGGTGATGATGCTCAAAATTGTACCAAGTGGTATCTGGGTAGACAGTCACTAGGCATAAGGGATTAGCATCAGGCTCACTAAGTGAGGGAGAACTGGGCAGGGTCCCAGAAGATGAGTTTGCAGAGGCAGCGGTAAGGAAATGTGTGGTTGGTGCTTAGCATACCTGCCAAGCGCTAAAGTCCTGCTGTACTTGCGAGGTACAAAATAGGACTAGGGCACTGGTGTACTCCTAGTGGAGAAACAAAGTGCTAAGACAGTATCTTGGTGTAGAGTAGACTTAGGATAAGCTTGATTGAGCTCTGAAGCTCAAGCATAAGAGATGGTGTGTGAAGGTAACTTGTTATTTGCAGTGTATAAGTACAGTATATATAGTAAGTGGTAAGAGAAGTTGCCATTGGCGACCAAAGGTTGCCAAAGTGGCAAACTTGGTAGGTAAACACTAACCAACAATCTTTTATATAGGAAAACATCAAACAGACCTTAGTGATGCCTAGTAGTGCTAATCAAGCTGTCTATCATGTCAAGATGTCAAAAAGTAGGTATAAAATCACCCAACTGTTAATGTCATCAAATGATGATGGTCACCAGGGTGCTGTGGCAATACCAGTAAATTCTCAGTGATCAAGAAAATAAGGTAAAATAATCAGAAAGATAATAGCAGGATATGAATAAATGCTTGCTCAGGATTCAAACCCTAGCCCTTGAGGCAGGCACCAAGTAGACCATAGGGCACACTAACCACTAGTCCACAAGCCTGTGCCAGAAAATATATCAGTACTTCTTTTGACACAACCTGAGGCTTATCACTGGCCAACCACCTTGGCAACCCCCAGCCATCACTGCCCATCACCACCACTAGCCACTGCCACCTCCGGCACCCCTTGGCCATCACTGCCTGCAGCCACCACATCAGTGCCAGCCCTGGCAACTCCTGGCGCTTCCTCCAGCCCATGCCGAAGCCTCTCTCAGCAACCACCAAGATGCTCATCACACATCATAACCATGCATCACCGCCAGTCTGACCTCCACATCCCATGCCCCATCCCTGCTCACCTCCTCGCCTCATTGTCATTCTATGCCAACATGCTCCCAAAGCAAAGCCTTCCTTTAGGAGCTTTCTTTGCACCGCATGACATGCATCAACCACCACTGCCCTCTTGTACAATCTCCAGGCTTCATCTCAAGCTCTGGTGCTGCAACTTGTCACTGGGGCCGAGACCTGTGCCCTTGGAGCCTTACTTACCATCCAGTATATAAGTCATAGAGTAGCATTGAGTACTCTAGTCTTGATATTGCTGTACCTCTTGTCTTTAGTTCCATGTTTCATTCTTGTTTCCTAATCTTCCACGTCCTGGTTTCCATTTCTTCAACTTATCTCATTTCATTTGTACTTGTCTCATTTCTCTCATCCTCACTCGTCTTGTATCTCTTAAATCTAATCTCTGCTTCTTCTCTCTCTCCCTTTGCCTCAAGTCTCCAAGTCTCTCCACCTCTTTTCTCTCTCTCTCTTCTCTTGCCTTGGTCTCGACTTGTTCCATTTCCCCTTCCATCTCTTTTGGCTTGGTTAGATCTCCATGCCCACTATCTCTGATTCCAGGACTTGCTAAGTCCCTTTTCTCACCTCAGCTATCTGATCATCAACCCCAGGACTTGCTCTCACCTCAGCACTCATCTTTCACCCTTTCCTCACACCTTTGGGACTTGTGCTCCTCTGGCGCTTGTCTTCCAACCCCCTTCCTCACCCCCAGCACTCACATTCTTGCCCCAGCGTGACTGGCAATCTCTTGCTTGCCTACTGCTCACATCCTTGGTCCCACCCCTGGTCTTGTATGCCCTGCACTCTTGACAGTACCATTGCATTTGTAGGCATCATGTGCACCACATAAGGATTCACCCAGTGGACTGAGCCCCCATGGTCAGCAAAACTTGACAAATACATGGTCAGCAGCAGGAACCGCCACCACTGGTACAGATGGAGACAGGTGATGAGGTGGAAATTGAGCAGATTCTGAGGAAATGGAAAACCAGAGGGGGTGTGTCAGAGGTTTAAGGTTTTGGTGTGGTGGAAGGGCTACAACAAAAGCGAGAATGAATGACTGTGTCAGGTTCCGCTGACCTCGGGGGCTCAGTCTACTGGGCGAATCCACCTTATGGCTATTCACCGTGTACAAACACAGAGCACCGGGATGAGTGTGAGGCATAGGAGACCGAAGCGGGGTGGGGGTGGTGCGTAGAAGAGTGCCGGTAGCGCTGGTGGGTAAGACGAGTGCCGGGGAAGGTGGGGGACGAGTGCCAGGGATTGGCGCAAGTCCTGGGGGTGTGTGAGAACAAGACGAGCAAGCGCCAGGAGTGAGCGAGTCCTGGGGATCAAGAGAAAAGCAGACGTGGGGACTTAGCGAGTCCCAGGGATGGAAACAGAGCTGGGGAAGTCGGATAGCCAAAAGGGGAAAGAGTCGAAATAAGATAGCGGGAGATGGAAATGATCAAGTCAAAGAGAAGAGAGCCGGGACGGAGAGTCGAGAGAACTTAGAGTAGAAAAGAGAAGAGAGGACAACAAGAATGGATTAAGAGTACGAGACGAGTGGAGACGAGGTAGAGAGTTGAAACGAGATGAGTACGAGAAAAGAAGCAAGTAAAAGTAAGGAAACCGGGACACGCAAGAGACAAAACAGAGACGAAACACACAGACAAGACGGGGTTACGGTAATATCAAGACTAGAGTACCTACTTACTACTCTGCGCCTTATATACTACGTAGTACGTATGGCCTGGGGGTCAGGCCCGGGTTCCAGCAGCGGGTCACGGCACCAGGGCTTGGGATGAGACCTGGAGGCCGCGCGGGACGGGGCAAGGCTAAGACATGTTGCGTGGCATGGAGGTCTTGTACTGGAAGCGCAGAGACACGTGGTGGTGGTGCTGCGAGGAGGGAGCGGGAGCGGGGCGTGGCGTGCAGAGGTTGGCGGCAGTGATGCGCGATCATGATGCGTGATGGGGGGTCTCGGCGCGGGTCGGGGGTGACGGGTGGTGCCGGTGCTGATTGATGTGATAGCTGAGACCCGGCGCTGATGTGGCGGTCACAGCGGTGATGGCCGGGGGGTGCCGCGAGTGGCTGTGGCTGTAGCGTTGACAGGCGGTGATGGCCGGTGATGGCCAGAGGAGTTGGCCGGATAGCAGTCCGGGCCCAGGGCGGTTGTGGGGGTGGTTCTGGGAGTGCTGGAGTCCCGGGGGTTGGTAGTGGGTCGTGACAGACTGAAGGAGTACAACACATGTGACTTCTCCACAAGGTCAAGGGTTAAACCCCCAATTATGTCTGTTAATGTTCATTTCCAGGGACATTGCTAATCAATCCTCAAAGTGTCATATTTCTGTGCTTGAAGACATGCTGTCTTCTCATTGAGGAACTTTTATCCAACATCCAGAGCATGTGTCTTTTTTAGCCAGTTAGCTCCCAACATTTTGAAGGGTTTACAATCCTATCCCAAACAATCCTATCCCAGAAGAATCCCACATTGTGTTCATTCTGTAAGGTAGTCTAACAATTACTAAGAATTATTTCCATTTGCTTGCAATTACTCTAGTATTATCAAAAAGCCACTTTAGGACTATGGCCATATATCAGAACTAATATATTAGGTACCTGGGTTAACATAAGTACCTATATATTACCATGTATTCTAGGCAACTTTTTGCTGATAAACACAATGGAATCTACAGTGGATCATATACTAACAGAATGTCTGGCCTCAGGGCAAGAGGTAATATGGAACCTGACAAAAAGATACATGAGAAGCAAAAGCAATAGCCCAGAGTAGAACTGAACTGCCTAATGACAGATAAATCCTGCTTTGGTAGGAAGGCAAGAAACATACAGCTAGTGAGGCATATGTGGCAGACTTTCTTACCAGAAGAAGTAGACCCCCTCAAGGCATGGAAAACAGTGACCGAGGTTTTAGTGGGTATTGGATAGCTGAGTCCCACACTTTGTGCATCAAAGCATTTTCCATGGGATGGCTCCAGACTTGACAGGCTAACAAAATGTATTGAACATATAACTACTATCCCAGGATGCAGAAGTCATTTCTGTGGATTGTCTGTACTCTTAAAGTGATAACCATCAAAAAAAAAAAAAAGAAAGAAAGAAAGTTAGATGGAACTCTAATTGTATGTGATAATACATTGTAACTCTTTTAATCTAGGTACAAGTATACTATCAGTATAGATACTATTGTCCATAAGTATATTTCAGAACATGTAAATAAAAATGAGGGTACTCCTACTGTGTGCATATATATATTATAAAAAGAACAAAGCATTCAGTGCCAATGTTGGTGGCTGTCAGGTCCTGCTGACCACGGGGGCTCAGTCCACTGGGCGAATACCTTACGTGGTGATCACCGTGTCCACGGACACAGAGCACTGGTAGGGTGCGAGGCATAGGAGGCCAAAGCAGGGCGGGAGCAGTGTGCTGGGGAGTGCCAGTAGCGCTGGACGAGTGGGTGAGTGCCGGGGGGGTGGAGGACAAGTGCCAGGGGATAGGCATGAGTCCCGGGGATGCAAGTGGGGGGAATGAGCGAGCGCCGGTGCATGAGCGAGTCCTGGGGTTCAAGTGATAACAGATGCAGGGACTTAGCGAGTCCCGGGGATGGAAACAGAGATGCGGAGATTAAGCAGGCCAAAAAGGGAAAGGGTCGAGATAAGATAAGGGGAGAGGGAACAGAGTAAGTTGAGATGAGGAACCAAAGACAGAAGAGACAAGAGAACTTAGAGTCGAGAGAGAGAGAAGAAGCAAAGTAGAATGGATTAGAGTACGAGACAAGTAGAGGTGAGGCAAGGAGACGATACAAGGCAAGTATGATAAGAAATGAAGCAAGTGGAAATGATGAGACCAGAATGCACAAGAAAACAAGACAGAAACAAAAACACAACGAAACAGTATGGGGCTATAGTAATATCAAGACTAGAGTACTACTTACTACTCTACAACTTATATACTACACAATAGGTAGGCCCCAGGGCTCAGGCCCAGGTTCCGGTGGCAGGTCGTGGCACCGGGGCCTTGTGATGACCACAACTCCTGCAATAGAAGTGATCTACCAACTGGGCTAAAAGGCCACAATGTCAAGCCTGGCTTGACATGTTGCAG
>JAGGAQ010000605.1:0-11705 GCA_017657225.1 Termitomyces sp. T69sscA | reverse complement strand
ATACAATGGTACTAATCACCTAGCAGAGGGAAATCCAAAGAGAACAAGTCTAAGGATTCCCTGCTGCTTGGTGCGGCACATCAGTGGGCGGCGGAGGCGTGGGAACAACTGTACAGGTGACCGGAGCTAACCTTAACCTTGGATAATGTTTGAACAGGAGGGACGCGAAGTTCCGGGGATTTCCTAAAAAGGAAATGACCTCCGGAGATCTCCGGAGGTCTAGAACGAGTCCCGGAGGTCTAGGGCAAGTCCCGGGGGTCTAGGGCGAGTCCCGGGGGTCCCGGGAGTGGCGTAGGATGTGCCCAAGAATGGAAATCGAATGGAAGAAGTCCCCTGACAGGTATAGGGACAAGATTACAACAAGGTGACCTTGCCTACTGCATGCACAGAATCCTGGAGAATCCTTTCTTTATACAGTGGCAACACTTGAATGGGATGTGACACAAGTTGACATCAAGACAGCTTTCTTAGACAGAACCTTGCCTGAAAATAAGTGTATTTATATGCAACAACCAAAATCCTTTGAGGAAGGCAGAAAGGAAGATTGGGTCTGCAAGCTATTATGCCCTATATATAGAATGAAACAGGCCAGCCAAATATGGAATAAGACTTTAGATGATGCAATGAAAAAGTTGAGATTCTCTCGACTTAAATGTGAGGCTTGCTTATATTACAGGAAAACTAATTTAAGAATAGTCATTGTAGGAGTACATGTGGATGATGTTCTATCAATTGCAAGTACAAGAGAAGGAAATGAGTGTTTCAAGAAACAGCTGGAATGGATCTGAAAGATCTCTGATTTGGGCATGCCTCACCATATTGTCAGAATGGCAGTAGAGTGGGATCATCCAAACAGACAAGTGTTTCTCTCCCAAACAATCCTGATTGACTATTGAGTAGCCTAATATGGGCAGACAGACACTTCACAGCTCTTGATACCAATGGAACCTGGGTTAAAGCTACAATGCATAGACAGAACAAAACTCACCAGCAATAAACTCAGAAAAATCAACACATACCATATCACAACTTGGTCAGAGAACTCCTATGGCTGCCTATCTCTATGCAGCTGTCAGGAGACTTCCATTTTTGGTCTACACTGACTTCCCCTTGAGGCACTCACCTATGCTCCAGCCCACCTTTTGCACCACTCCCCAGGACCCACAGGACTCAGTCTAGACCTCTGGAGATCTCCAGAGGTCATTTTCTTTTTGGGAAACCTCCAGAACTTCTTGCACTTCCCTTTTGAGCATTATCCAAGGTCAAGGTTAGCTCTGGTCACCTATACAGTTGTTCTCACACCTCTGCCACCCACCAATGTGCTGCACCAAGCAGCAGTGATCTCCAGACTTGTTCTCTCTGGATTTCCCTCTGCTAGGTGATTAGTTACCATTGTGTCATTGATTATCATTCCTAATATAATCTCAGGTTCCCCTCTGCTAGTTGTGTGACTGAGCCACAACTCGCAGAGGTCAACCTTACAGCAGCCTAACATCCAGTATGCAGTACAACAACTCTCACAATTCCTTGACTGCTAAAGCACTCACTGGCACACCACAATATGAATGCTCCATTATTTGAAGGGGACAAGAAATCTATGCTTGTGCTTAGGAGAAGATAATCCACTAAAGCTCACTGAGTTCACTGATTTGGATTGGGCAAATTGCCTTGACACTTGGCAGAGTGTCAGTGGGGTCTGATTTTTTGGTTTACAAGAAAACAACAGATGGTCACAGCATCTTCATGCAAAGCAGAATACATTGCAGAATTCAAAGCAGCACAGGAGTGCATTTGGTGAGAATGGTCCTGGTAGCAATTGGACAACCAGCAAAGCACGCCACCACAATATTATGTGATAATAACTCTGCAATCAACCTGTCAGAAGATCACTTCTTCATTCCCATGGCAAACACATTGATATCAAATATCACTTCCTATGGGAGCACATTGCATTGAATGAGATCACAATGCAGTACATTAACACCATGGACAATGTTGCTGATGTCTTTGCAAAAGCATTGGTGACACAATAGGTTTACACAATTACAGAATGTTTTAGGCTTATGATGAGGATTCCATGTGAGGAGCACAACATATGGTGAGGAGGAGTGTTGAGGCAAAGCAATCATATTGTGGCCACTGTAAGTGTGCTGCAAAATCACATATATCACATTTGATATCACACTTACCATTGTCATACGGACAAAGGAACACTTCTTTATATTATCCTCTACTTACAATACAGCACCCTCAGCCACTTGTGATACAGACTGAGAGTGAGTACAATGTTGGACATTATTACTTCTATTTGAATATTAACTGTACCTACAAATTACAACACTGACTGTTGTTTACTAGGTACAAGAATATAGTCACTTGTGATACAGACTGAGAATTATGACACTGACTGTGTATGTTGCTTACTAGGTCCTTACAGTTCAGACTCTAACAGAAAGAAGTCATGGAGATTGCTGGGGCAGGTGCTAATGTGGTGCCAAAAGGTAGTGATGGCCAAGGAGGATGCCATGGGTGGTGGTGATGGCCAAATAATGGGCTGGGTGGTGCATGTTTCCAGGGCCCAGTAAGACCAGTTGAGGAGGTGAAGGCCCAGGGGCAGGGCTTGGGACTGGAGGTAGGTTGGCAGGTTGTGACAGTGGCAAGGTTAATAGATTTACACCAATCAAGAGAAAATGAAATAACAAAAAGAAATCAGTAATGGATTGAAAAATTGCACACATGAACTGTGTTCCAAAGTGGCTTGTTGCAGGATTCAAAACCCAGCCCTTGTAAAGGGTACTTTGCAGACCATGAATGCTCTAACCAATAGCCACAAGTCCTTGCTAAAGAATATGTTACTACTCAAAACACAATAGGGGGTGCATCACTATTTAACAAATTTTCCTCTGGGCATGCCAAAGCCTTTTCTGAGCATTGAGGTCAACAAATCTCAGCTATCATTGTGTTCTGAAGAGGGAATGTATTTTGATGCCTCTAGCATCTGCTCAGCTTGTTGGCTATTGCTCTTTCTTGACATATCAGATGACTTGTTAACCATGAAATTGTCCATATTGGACTAAGTGCTTCAGAAAATTTTGATAACTGTGTAAAAAACCTTGAGAAACAGAATCAAATGTTCACTGGGTATGGATAGCCAGCTGAAAGCTGAGAACCAGAAGGTTCAAGAAAATGTAACAATATTAAGTTGAAAAAATTTTAATCCTTAATTCACACAAGTGAACAAGACTCATGTCTTGAGTTTTAGCTATTTATGACAACAATAGAAAGATCCAAAGTAAGTTAAGGGATAATAAAGGCTTCATAGGCATTGTGATGTCATAACGTGAATTGAATGTAACTCGGCTACTAGTACAATACATATGAGGTGGTCCATTACACCATTTTGCTCATGTCTTTTTCCATCTTTCTCTGTTCATCTTCCACCTTGCTCTATCCATATTGCTCTGCCTCTCCAGGACCTCCAAAGCCCTGGAGCTCTTCACTCACCTCTACTCACCAAAAAAAAATTACATAAAAGCTGAGATGCAATGTGTAGCTACAATGCCATAGTATTTTACATGATTTAACCAGAATTTTAAATACTTCTAAGCCTTCATGCCAATGTCATCTTTCAAAAAGGTATAAAACATTGAGACAGTTATTTTGAAGTCCTGAATGCCCCACAAATCTGGCTTCCTATTGGTACCCATTTTGTAACCTCGGCATGGCTAGACCCTTGTGCATGATTTAGAAGATGTTGCCAAATAACCCTCCAGACCTTCAGAGATCTCTGGAGGTGATTTTCCTTCTGGGAAAACTTCTGGAGCATCTGGAACTTCTATTTTGGCATTGCTGGAGGTTAGAGATCTCTGCTCTTTGCTAGGTGATTAGTTACCATTGTACTATTCTTACTGTCTCTAATATATGCTTCAGATTTCTCTACACCAGTTGTGTGATTGCACTGCAACCTTTGGAAGTCACCCTTATGCATCTGATGTGAGCAATGGGTTTGAGGCAAAGTTGGGCTCAAAGTAGCATTGTGATCCTCAGAATATTGCAACTCAAGAATGTTGATCAAGAAGTCTGACTTGAAGAACAACCACAATCTGGTGAACAGCCACAGCATCAGTGCCAGAATCAGTGCCATGCCCTTGCACTCTGGCATGATCACCCCTGCCCAGTTCCACAATCCTATGAGCAATGCTGTGTCAATGCAGCATCAGCCTTTGGCAATGATGTTCTCATACCCTGCCCAGCCAGAGCAGAGCTAATCTATGAAGCCACTGTATGCAACTGGCCCCACAAGTAGGTTCTTGCAGGATCCTGGTGGGTTTTCTGGACACATCCTGCAGAGCCTGAGCCAGATGATATAATCTCAAGAGTACTGCATGAAGTAGCATTTGTCCTTCATTACTTTGTGGTACATACAGTAGTGATCCTATTCTCCATAATCTTTATCAGCAGGCTTGTTTTTATCTTATACTTTCTCCTTTTCAGAACAACCACATGTGTCTACATTGCAAGGCTATGAGTGTAATTAAGAAGCATTGTGTAACATTGAAGATGCAGTTGTGTGCATTCCTAGCATGACAGAGGGTCCTTGAAGGACTATTGATACAATAATGGGATACAGTGCCTGTGAAATGTGTAAGAAGATAAGATAGGCTGCTAGATCAGTGACATGCCGACAATGTGGAGCAAATGGCAACAATAGTGTCCATGGCATCCTGGAATGATGAATGCTGAACTGTTGTTGTCTCAACACCTGTTAAAATGATTGCAATCACTGTAACAGCCTTTTAAATTGATTTAGATAGTGTAGTCATTTACAACAGCAAGAACAAACCTGAAGCAAACAGTATATGAATCCAATTTCAAAGAGCAGGATCACAATCTTCCAGACCTTGCTTTCCCTTCCAATAATTTTAAACACATCCCAGTATTCCCTGTTGAATGATGTTCAAGAAAAAGAAGACCCAAATTGAAGACATATACCAAAGAGTGTATCCAATGAAAGAGGTTGCTAGGATGTTTGTTCCAAGTGTTAGCCCAAAGCTTGCATATTGTAGAGAGTCCGTGAGGGATATTGTTATGGAAACAGTGAAGATGCTACCAAAGGCTACACCTGTAAGCACATTATATCAGATCTGTAGAAACCATTTAGAATTATGGTAAATGTACCAGCTGTTGCCAGCCAGAAAATGGCTAGTATATACAGAGCCCATTGCCTTCTTGAGAAAATTGCCCATGCCCGCCATATGATCAGGGTGTCGTTGGCAAGAAGCTTATCAATATGTGAGGTCAATAGAAGTCATGCTGAACAAAACATACTGGGACAAGTCGAACCACATAAATAGCTACAGTACATGGTTTGACCTGTTGTTTAGTTGATATGTGTCTCTCCGCAATGGGTGTGCCAAGATTTTCAATCATGTCAAAGCGAATGTAAATGATGATGACCACGAGGTAGATAATAAGCAGACAAGATGCAGAAAGAATCCCAAAAAGCACTAAACATGCGGCCTTTCTGTGTACTCGTGTTCTAAACAGGTATCAAGAAAGAACAATCCAAGACGCAGCTCACTGACTGACCGCGCAGAGTTTCGCAGGCTGAGTATTCCCAAGGGAACAAAAATCGCTGTTCTGTTCGTGAATTCAGAGAAAGTATGGCTCTTATAGCACGTACCAAACAATAAAAGAGGGACAAATGTTTCATGAAGGTCTTGTATGAGAACGAGTCCGAGGGCCTTTATGACTTGCCGTTCGTCAGGTGTCATGGTTGATAATAGGAAAACGAATTCAACGTCCTGGACTATATAGTGTAGACAATGTTTGTACAGATCTGGTTTGCATTTATCATGACTGGGAAATTGGACACGAGGTCTTATGTAACTCAGAGATGGAGGGTTGGAGAAATCGTACTCATACTGACATACTGACAGATCTCTGATTTCTGGGATGCCCGGGACCTATGGTGTAGTAAGTTCTGGCAGCTGGCAACTCCTTGATGAAGTGCTTGCAATCCACCACATCCAACGTGTCTTCTTGTCGGTTCCACAAGCTCTCCGAGGGCTATGTGGTGAAGCTTAGGCACACTTGTCAGGACCGTGACGGATGCAAAGACGCAGCATTATTGCCTCTGGTGCTTGTATGGCAATGAAGACGCGAGAAAGTATGTCCTTGAACATTGGCCTCTGTGTATTTCGGGATTTCCGATCGTGCGATCAGTTCTTAAAACACGCATCTGAAACACGGATGGTGAAGGATCTCCTGCATGATTTGACAAACCTGGACAGGTAGAAAATAGCTACACTGCGCGATGTTCCCACACACGATATGTACCCAAGGCCTGTTCCTGCAGAAAGATCGCCACGTGAAGAGACCGCCATGAGCAAGGTGGAGGACAGCGAGATGGTATGGGATGAACATTGGTGATATGTGTCTGGTCAGAGGGTGTGAGGGTGTGAGCTGGCTTTTCCTTGCTCGGTGAACTCAATCCTTGTTTCGGGTTTCTGGTGATCATACGGCACTTTTTATAGAACAGAATCAGACTAAGAAGACGGAGATGAGGAAGAAGATGCAGCTGTCTGATGCAAACCCGAACTAAACAAAACTCGGGTGAGGTATGAGGCATTTTGACGGGCAAACTGCTCTGAGTAGGCACAGTTGAAGTCGCTGAATGACATCTGCTGGTTTGATGTGCGATACACATCTGTTATATACGGCATCACGTGGTGTGAATGAATTCTCCAAGAAATAATTGTCTTGACTTGGCTCCATCATTTCATGTCAAGATCGCCTGTGTGTATCGCCGCACCACGTCCTTCCAGGCTTAGGGTTTCCTCCAGTGAGGGATCTCGTCGTGGGCTTTGCAGAGAATGGCCCGCGGCATGTCGGCGACGCAGAAAAGGACCAGCAGGAAGTAGCGGAGTGGATTGAAAAGGCCGCGCAGCCTGATGTCGCCAGCACAGCCAGCATCCAGGTATTGTTTGTTCCATGAGATGCGAATCGGCTCAACTAGCACAGAGTCTCAACACTGCGCTCATTCCACGCACGTACCTCGTCAGCAACACGCTGAGCGCCGCAGATGTCGCCATCTACGGCGCCCTTCGTACGCCCCGTCCGCCGTTTTCACGCGCACCCCGCTGACCGCGCCAGGACTAGTCCCCGCTCCAGCCCCAGCAGTACTACGCGACGCCCTCGCTCACGTCCAGTCGCTGCCCCGTCCGCGCCGCCAGCACTGCCTTCGCCGCCGGCTCGATTGACGTCGAGAATGCACCCGCGCTCGAGCGTAAAGCCGAGCCTGCGAAGAAAAAGGAGAAGAAGCCTGCTGCTGCTGATAGTGGTGCATCTACACCCGCGCCCGCATCTGCTGCTCCTTCCCCTGCACCCTCCACCTCTGCCTCTGCGCAAAAACCGCAAAAGACGGAGAAGAAGGAGAAAAAGAAAAAGGACGCGTCGGCAGAGCAGCAGTCTGGTAATAAGGGCGCCGCGAACGCACCGGCTGCAGACGATGGCGAGCCTGTGCCATCCATGATCGACTTGCGCATCGGGAAGATCATCGATAGTGAGTATTGTTGTCGTGTCTTTGGAGAGCTTGTTTTTCGATGTCGCATTTCATAGTCATTCTGATGTGGATAGTCTCTGCGTCGAGGTACGTGCAGCGCTCTACCCGCGTCCCCATCGTTGACCGGCTATTATACGTCTATAGCAAATCGACTTTGCCATTGCTAGGGAGACGGGCCCGAGACCGTCGTTTCCGGGCTGTTCACATCATGATCGAGCATATGCGCGATCAATTCCTGGTCGGCGTGTGCAATTTGAAGCCGGCGAATATGCGTGGCGTCAAGAGCTTCGCGATGGTTGTCTGTGTGAGCTACTTTTTCCCCCTTGATGGTATTAGTATCCGACCCTCTTCGAGACCATCCAGCCTGGTAAGATCCAAATTCTGTGTATCAAGAGCGCGCATGAGATCCGCACGAAGGACGGTTTTCTGTATTGCACCGACGTTTGTTGGCGCGTCATTATCATAGAGGTAAGACCTAACCTGACATGATGGAGATTATATGATTCGTGTTCACCGTTTTCGTCCTCGCTCAGCTCAACCAGAAGAAAATCATCTTCAAGACCATCCAGCAGCATGGTAAGCGACCTGAACTGTGTGTGTATGTATATTCGTGATAGGTGTTGATGTGGATTTTAGGCTTCACCACTCTTGAGACGCAAGAGGCTGCATGGCTGAACCCCGCGACGAAGAGCGTGCATAAGGTCCACACGAAGGATGGTTTCCGTATTGCACGGACGTTTTGCGCTTGTAACGGGCATCTGCATGTCCTGTTGAAGTCCGAACTATATGACACAGATCCAGTAAGTATGTGATCCTCAGTCTGTGTAGAATCAACTGGGATTAAGTACCTAGATGACAATATACAGTCAGTATCCAATCTATGGTACTGTAAGTATAATATTGAATGTCTATAATCATGGTTTGGCTCACCCTTAGTCTATGTAGAATCAACTGAGGTTGTCCATTGGGATGAGGGAGAAATATATACTTAGATGACTCTATTGTTTAGTATATGACAATGTAATTGTGATGTGTGTGATATCATGAAGGGGTCAATCACTTCACAATTAATTGTAACTGTTGTCATAGTGACAAGTGAACTTGAGTTTTGAAAAAGTATGATGCCTTGTGATCCATAATAATATGGCTCTTATAGCCCATGAGTTTATCAAGAGGGCTTCTAGGATAGTACATGTTTCTAATAGACTGCATAGTTCTGCTGTGCAGCAGTGAACTAACATGACATGGATCCTGCAGGTCTGTAAGTCCATGTCTTTCCTTGAATAAACATGGCCCCTCCACCAGTCTTTGATGTATCACATATGAGCTATATTGGCTGATCAATGTGGGGGTTTATTGGCCAGATAATTGGTGTCTCAGCCATGAGAGGGCCAGTATATGTGGTAATGTCTGGTAAAAAGTTTCCAATGTAGTTGACTAGGCCAACAAAACAATGCATGTTGTTGTGAGTGTGTGGCATTCACCACTCTCAATTTCTATCAAGCTTACTAGAGTCTGGGTAAATACCTTGCATGTCTATGACATGCTCTAAGCAGTCTACCCTGTCATCATAGAGGCTGCATATCTTCCACTTGAGTTACAAGCTGGCTTTTCTTTGAATACAACTCCTAAGTGCCACTTGTCATGACTTGCCCACCTACCTCTGATCCAGAGCCCCAGCCCCAGGACTCCACCTCTCCAACCAACCTCACCTAGCTCTGGAAACATGCAACTGCCCAGCCTGCTACATGTTTGGCCATCATCACCACCCTCAGCATCTCCCTTGGCCATCACCATCTGTCAGCACCACATCAGCACCTGCCCTGGCAATTCCTGACACTTCCCCTGGCCCACACCATCACTTCTTCTGACCATCACCAATTATCCACCACACATCACAACTCATGCATCACCTGTCACAACTGCTACCGACCCCTGGGACTTAGGCCCGGCCCTGGGACTCCAAACCTCCCAAAACCACCCCCATGCCCCTCCTGGGCCCGAAGTGCTACCTGGACAACACCGTCGGCAACTCCTGGCCATCACCGCCCATCACCGCCGCCAGCCACTGCCACCCCCGGCATCCCCCCGGCCATCACCGCTGTGACCGCCACATCAATGCTGGCCTCTGCTATCACACTGCCCATAACTGCCACATCAGCGCTAGCACCGGCAACACCCGACACCCCCCAGCCCATGCCAAGACCCCCATCATGCATCACAATTATGCATCACCACCGACCTGACCTCCACACACCACGCCCCGCTCCCACTCCCCTCCTCACTGCCTAGCCGCTGCATGTCTCTGCATTCCCAGTGCAAGACCTCCACACCTATTTTCACTTTGCTTCATTTTTTATTGTACTCGCCTCATATCTGCTCTTTTTGTCGCTTCTATTTGTCTCCTATTCTAATTACACTCTGCTTTGCTCCTCGTCTCCCTGTCAATCCTAAGTTGTCTTGTCCTTTCTGTCTCCAGTCTCCAGCCTCGACTTGTTCTGTTTCCTTTCCCCTTATCTTATCTTGACCCTTTCTCCTTTCAGCTCACTTAATCTCTGCTCCTCCGTTTCCATCTCTGGGACTCGCTAAGTCCCCACGCTTGTCATCCCATTGAACCCCAGGACTCGCTTGCGCACTGGCGTTCACTTGTTCCATCCCCCTGTATCCCCGGGACTCATGACTACCCCCTGGCACTCATCCTCCACCAACCCCAGCACTTGCCCCCTCTTTCGGCGTCACCGGCACTCCCCTACACATCTCTCCTGCCCTGCTTTGGTCTCTTACGCCTCGTGCCCCTACCAGTACTCATCTGTGGACACAGTGATCACCACGTAAGTGTCAGGTTCTGCTGACCACGGGGGCTCAGTCTACTGGGTGAACCACCTTACGGCTATTCACCGTGTACAAACACAGAGCACCGGGAGGAGCGCAAGGCGTAGGAGACCAAAGCGGGGCAGGGGGTGGTGCGTGGAGGAGTGCCAGTAGCGCTGGTGGGTAAGACGAGTGCCGGGAAGGGTGGGGGACGAGTGCCAGGGGTTGGCGCGAGTCCCGGGGGTGCAAGAGAGCGAGACGAGCGAGCGCCGGCGAGCGAGTGAGTCCCGGGGATCGAGAGAAAATCAGACGTGGGGACTTAGCAAGTTCCGGGGATGGAAACAGAACCAGGGAAGTTGGATGACCAAAAGGGGAAAGAGTCGAGATAAGATAACGGAAGATGGAAATGATTAAGTCGAGAGAGGAGCTGGGAACAGAGAGTCAAGAGAACTTAGAGTAGAGAAGAGAAGGAGAACAACAAGAATAGATTAGAAGTACGAGACGAGTGGAGACGAGGCAGAGAGTCGAAATGAGACAAGTACAATGAGAAAAGAAGCAAGTAAAGTATTGAGACCGGGACACGCAAGAGACAAAACAGAGATGAAAACACAACAGACGGGATGGGTTACGGTAATATCAAGACTAGAGTACCTACTTACTACTCTGCGCCTTATATACTACGTAGTACATATGGCCTGGGGATCAGGCCCGGGTTCCAGCAGCGGGCCGCGGCACCAGGGCTTGGGATGAGACCCAGGGGCCGTGCGGGACAGGGCAAGGTTAAGACATGTTGCGCGGCGCGGAGGTCTCACACTGGGAACGCAGAGACACGCGGTGGTGGTGCAGTGAGGAGGGAGCGGGAGCAGGGCGTGGCATGTGGAGGTCGGCGGCAGTGATGCGT
This sequence comes from Termitomyces sp. T69sscA, assembly GCA_017657225.1. Lineage (NCBI taxonomy): Eukaryota > Fungi > Basidiomycota > Agaricomycetes > Agaricales > Lyophyllaceae > Termitomyces > Termitomyces sp. T69sscA. The sequence continues at coordinate 429 of JAGGAQ010000605.1, read as the reverse complement.
GATTATGATGCGTGATGGGGGTCTTGGCGCAGGTTGGGGATGACGGGTGGTGCCGGCGCTGGTGTGATGTGATAGCCAAGACCCAGCGCTGATGTGGCGGTCACGGCGGTGATGGCCGAGGGGTGCCGCGAGTGGCGGTGGCTGTGGCGTTGACGGGCGGTGATGGCTGGTGATGGCCGGGGGAGTTGGCTGGGTAGCGGTCTGGGCCCGGGGGCAGTTGTGGGGGTGGTTTTGGGAGTGCTGGAGTCCCGGGGCTGGGGCTGAGTCCTGGGAGTCGGTAGCGGGTCGTGACAGTAAGGTACTCACCCAGTGGACTGAGCCCCCATTGTAAGGGCGACCTCCGGGAGTTGCAGCTCAATCACACAACTAGCAGAGGGAAATCCAAAGTTGTATTAGACAGGGTAATCAATGATACAATGGTACTAATCA
>JAGGAQ010000604.1:0-11719 GCA_017657225.1 Termitomyces sp. T69sscA | reverse complement strand
CACTCCTGGCTGCATTGTCGTCTGCTCTGACAGCGCTTCCTGAGCCTGCTTAGCTCCTTGCTCGGGCTGCATCGTCCGGAACGGTGTGCTATGCGCTAGTGCGCTACCCTGAGTCGTGTCCACATATCGGACAGATCCACCCATTGCCCCCGATGAGCACGTAGTGTTCTCGGGCAAATTCGGGTAGACCAGCAATGCTAGATTTGTCACTGGGATTGACGATCCCGATGCAAATGAGATGTCCCCTGGTCTAGAACCAGGGTTCAATATTGATTTCATCCGTGAAACAGATAATCCCCCTGGCATACCAAAACTCTCGCTAATGTCACGAGTTATTCAATCATCCCGCTTGGGCGGGGGCTGGTATTTCGACGCTGAAGGTGTCTCAGTAGCAGAGGAGCCAGCATGTGGCTCCACGAGTCCTGGTGGTTGGCCACCTGAGTCAGCCATGAGAACTAGGTTTTGACGTGGCAGAAAAGAAGTTGCGAAGTTTGATGTGTGTTGCCAAGTATGGTAACAAGAGCCCAGAGTCTAAAGCTGATAGCAGAAGATTCAAAAAAATGTAGCCGGTGGCTACAGGTAGAACAATCTTGCGTGTTTCACGCAGTAGCTGAATCAGACCGAAATATTGGATTAGACTAGATACGTTGTGAATACAAGATGTTGTCCTTACGTAATCTACCAACGCGCATCACGGACGCGTGGTACAGTCCATATATGGCATTGAGACGCGATGTATCACATCTCGACTAAGTCTAAATAACCCGCTGGTTACAAAGACTTACTCCCTATCACCACACCACCTCCTACTCCTGCACCACAACCTCTACCCCTGGGCATCCCCATAGACATAGATGCCACCCAGCAACATCACTCCACACCGCTACTGTGTTAGCAATGAAAAAGCCCAGGCACTTTGCATGGCACTGCCTGCTGGGCCTGGAGGTGCGCTACTTCTCTACTGCAGAGCAAAAAGAGCTTCTTCTACAACTGCTGGCTGCAAAGGACACTACTGGAGCCCTGTCACCAGATGAACTGGCACCAGAGTTGGCCCCAGAGAAGAGTGGTGCATGTGCCCCCTCCTGGGCCTGGAGGAGGATTTTTAGTCAAGCAATGGATGAGGTGTATGCCTCCATTGTCAGGTACTCATAGGTTCACATGTCTATCATTAGAAAATGTGAATACACACTTCAATGTGAATTATTCTAAGATAGAAGAACCTCAAAGTCTCCTCTCAGATGTACAAATGCCACTTTCAGATCCCAAGCCACCCTCCTCCATGCTGGTCAAGTCTCATCAGTGCAGTCCCTCAGCCTGGCAATGCTAGTTGCCCTAGGAATATGTGGTGGCCTCCACTCTCTCTGCAAACTCACTGCGCCTCAACATGGAGATCAAGACCACAGACACACAACAGACCTGCTGAGTCACAGCTCTGCTGGATAGTGGAGCAATGGGACTGCTTTTGAACATGGAGTTCATGAAATGCCATAGTCTAACCACACAGCTGATCTCCAAGCCCATTCTGGTGTTTAACATTGATGGAACACTCAATGAAGCTGGCACCATCAGCTTGTTGTGGACTTAGTCCTCTGCTATCAGACCTATGCCAAACATGCAGTTTTTGCAGTCACCAGCCTAGGCAAATAAGACATGATTCTTGGCTTCACTTGGCTCTAGGAGCACAACTCAAAAGTAGACTGGGCCCAGGGCAAGATAACAATGAGCCAATGCCCCTGGAGGTGCTCTGCCTGCACAATTGAAGTCAAAGAAGAGTACCAAGCTGGAGCATAAGAGTGCATGACTATCTGGGCTTGCTATGCAGGCCACCAACCTTGACTTCTTGGACCTCCTGCTCCTGACATTCTCCCATAGAAAGGCCCTCTACAAGGATGACTGGAGCAGCAGCAGAGCCCTGGAAGAAGAGCTGCAAGGGGAGTTCTATGGCATTCATCATCTAGAGTTTCCAGATGAGGCAGTAGAAGTCAGGGACTGGATCTATGCAACCACCCTGCACCTGCTGCTACCCATCTAGAAGATCCAGGCCAGCCAGACCACCTCTCAGCAGTTGGCTCAGGCATTTGCCACCAACTCTCCACCTCAGGCATTCTGGGATGTGGTGCTCCAGTACCTCCATAGCTTCAAAGATGTGTTCTCTAAGGCCTCCTTCAACTTGCTCTTAGAGTGCAAGCAGTGAGATCATGCCATTGAACTGATGCCAGACTCCAAACCTTCCAGCTGTAAGGTCTACTCATTGAGCTCAACACCTTCTGTCACGACCCAATACCAACCTCCAGGACTTAGCCCTGGCCCCAGGACTCCAACCTCCTCAAACCCACCTCCATGACTGTCCTGGGCCCAGACCACTACCTGACCAGCCACCTTGGCAGCTCCTGGCCATCATCACCCATCACCACCACTAGCCACCACCACCCCTGGCAACCCTCTCATCACTGCTCATGACTGCCATATCAGCACTGGCCCTGGCCCTTCCTGACGCTTCCCCAACTGCAGCCACCACATCAGCACCAGCGCCAGAAACCCCCGGTGCTCCCCCCAGCCCATGCTGAGACCCCCATCATGCATCACAACCACACATCACTGTTGATCCAACCTCTGCACGCCATGCCCACGCCTTGCTTCTGCTCACCTCCTCACCTTCTTACTGCTACATATCTCTGCACTCCCAAAGCAAGATCTTCCACACCACATGACATGGCATTAACCATGCTATATGCTATTATGAGATGATGCAACAAAATTAGGTCACCATGAAGGATGAAGCAACGATAAGATTGTCTGCAAAGATTGATTTCTTTGGAAAATTTTTAGGATTTACAACATGAGTGCTGCTGTTTTCTCTAACTAGATTGGCCATCAATTGCTTCAAAACAAATGCATTTGATTTAAAGTTCTTTAAATGTGGCAATAGATCTTCAGGAATCATAATTGCATGAGTGACAACTTCTCCAAAAGTAGCAATAGCAAAGTTGTAAAATAATTCATCAGAAGATTCAGAAGAAAAAGATAATAATGTATCTATTTGATGATTTGTAAGAGCCATCCATTGTTGTCTGCATTGAATAAACTGAGCAACAATAGAGTCAATAATTGACTTCTTTGTCTGGGATTTTGAAGTAGAAAATCCAGGTCTAAATTCAGTTTTCAAATTCTTGCAAGACAATTCATTTAATGATTAGACATAGTGCAATTGCATATAATAAAACCAAGCAGGATGTTTTGCATAAGAAGGATAAAGCTGAAATAAAGGCAAATACTTTAATGGGTGGAAAAAAGATGAAATAATCTCATATAGATCTAAAGTGGCAAAAGACCTATTTGCAAGATTGCATATTGCAAAAGTGGTTGCAGAATGTGTAACAAGAAATGAAGAAGATGAAAGTTCATTTTTGAAAACAGACAATACCCAATCAGCTACAGATGCCAAAGTTTCAAAACAAGAAGCAGTAGGAAAGTATAAAGAGTTGTAATACTTTGGATAATCTTCAACAGAAAATTCAATACCCACAGGAGGGCAATCAATTTCATCAAGAACTCTTGGAATGTGACGAGGAAATTTGATAAGAGGAAACATTGAAAACAATGATAAATCAAATGTATGATAGTTCACAAAGGTAGAGTGGTAGTTCATCAAAGTAGAGTAGTAGTTCACAAAGGTGTAGTGGTAGTTCACAAAAGTGTAGCGGCAATTCACAAATTGTGCTGCACTCACAAAAGAGAAAAAAATAAGTTTTGGCAAAGACTAAAAAGTAAATGTAAGTAAATGACTTAGCATAAACTGAAAACACAAACCAAAATGTAATAAAACAAATAATGCACAAAGAGTGCAAGAGGAGAGTAATAATAAATGGTTGTGCTAAAAGGTATAATTTAATGTGTATAGGTGCACAAATTAGAGAAAAAATAATGTTTGAGCAGACTTCACAGAGAGAATTCAGATGCAAGTGCAAGGTTTGAGTAGATTTCACAAAGAAAAATCAGAGCACAAGCATAGAGTTTGAACAGACTTTGCAGAGAGGATTTGAAAAGTGGGCACAACTCAGCAACACTGTCACGACCCGCTACCGACCCCCGGGACTCAGCCCCGGCCCTGAGACTCCAACCCTCCCAAAACCACCCCCACAACTTGCTCTCCTTTCCCTCTCTATTCTAAGTTCTCTTGGTTCTTCCGTTCCCGGCTCCTCTCTTCAACTTGATCATTTCCATCTCCCATTATCTTATCTCGACTCTTTCCCCTTTTGGCTGTTTAACTTCCCCGGTTCTGTTTCCATCCCCGTGACTCACTAAGTCCCCACGCCTGTTATCTCTTGATCTCCGGGACTCGCTCAATCACCGGCGCTTGCTCGTCCCCTCCTCTTGTACCCCTGGGACTCATGCCAACCCCTGGCACTTGTCCTCCACCCCCCCCAGCACTCGCCCCACTTGCCGGTGCTACCGGCACTCCCCCACATACCACCCCTGCCCTGCTTTAGTCTCTTATGCCTTGCGCCCCTCCCGGTGCTCTGCATCTGTGTACACGGTGATCATCACGTAAGGTGTTTGCCTAGTAGACTGAGCCCCCATGGTCAGCGGAACCTGACAAACACAAGGAGTAAAGCTAGAAATTGCTGTAGTGCAGCGTTAATAAGCAGATGAACAAAGAAAAGAAAATGTGCAAAGCTTGGGCAAGTTAAGACTCAGAACTTCAAAAGCAGCAAAAAGTGGCAGAGTAATGCTCTAAGTGCAGACCTGGATATATAAATTAAGGTGTGTATACTGAAGGCAGAGCATCCACACCACTAAGATTTCCCAGATACAGTGCTGCAATGCACAGAGCTTGTCAGGCAATGTATTAATAATGATGTGACACAGCTAGTACTAAGTGGAGGCTGAACAAAACCACACACCCCAGAAGCAAAGATGCACACTACTAAGATCTCCCAATTTGGTGTTGTAAAAGAGCAGAATGTTGTACTGCTGACACCAGAATCTGTTTTTGTCAGAAAAAGTAGCAAAGAAATGTGCCATGCCATTTTCAGTGTACATATTTTTGATGGAAACAGGATTGAGACAATGCAAAATGCCTTTTTCTCAAGTAAAACGTTGTCAAAGAAATGGTATGATACATTTTTTTGTTTCCTTTTTCAGTGGAAACAGATTCTGGTGTCAGCAGTGTTGGAAATGCAGTGTACGATGATGATGTGTGTTATTATTTATTGACTAGTTTGATCTAGATGACATGTATTGACTAGTTTAGTCTAGAAAGTTCTAGAAGATTCTATAGAAAGCACGTGACCTAGTACAAATTTGACAGGACAAAAGGACGTTCGAGCTCAACAGAGAACCCTCTTCTTACTTACATAAGAGAGTCGGGGATCTTCCTGATGCCATTACAATCTCACAATTGACCAAATAGGTGGCTGTGCCTGGTGATGACTGCCATCACAGATCACTGATCCCTGATGGGGCATCACTAACAACTAAAATGACCACTTTTCTTCACTATGACCACTATAACTGCTCTCACTTGATCACAACCTAGCCCAGCTAGTATGTATGCAACTGCAGGAAGGAAAGACAGGACAACAGCTGAAAGGGGGAGAAAAGCAGTTGGAGATAAAGCTAAGGAATGGGTTTGCCTGGGGAAGGATTAAACTATTCCTCTGGGAGGGTCTGGGCTGCACTAAGAAGATATTGGCATCTCAGGTATGGCAGAAAGGCGACAAAATCATGCAAACTGCACAATGATCTATGTGTGCTGGGAGGAGTATAAAAGAGGAGAGAAAATAGAGCAGTTGGCAGTAATCTACTTGCTACAGCTCAAAGTCCCCAGGTAATGCAACTTCTTGAGCTAGTGCAGTGATATTACCTTTGGGGTTTGGTTTCAATACAATCATATCTGAACCTCATTTTGTGTGAACTAAATTAAGTCACCAAGAAATCAAACAAAACTATTTTAATTACTTTATTCAAAGTGTGCATTGGGTGCAATTATTAGCTCATTGTCACTTAGTGAATAGAAAGTTTGAAAATTTAGACTTTGGCTTTTCATTAAGGTCAACTACTCTATCAAATAAAACTTTCAAATTTGCATCACTATGGTACTAAGTAAGCCCTGGAAGTTCTGGAGACAACACAGAGGGGTGGAGCAAAATGAGAGTTGATGTGAAACAAAATGGAGGTCTTTTGACAGAGTGCCATGGGGCTTTTCCTAGATGCAGAGTTTATGAAGCAGCAGGGCCTGACTATGCAACCCTTCACTAAGCCCATTTCAGTGTTCAACATTGATGAAACACTCAACAAGGCTAGTGCCATGAGCTCCATAGTCAATTTAGTGCTCTGCTATTGATCCTCCACTGAGCAAGCTGTCCTTGCAGTCACCTTAGCTTTACCAGGCTTCAAGAGCACAATCTTGAGGTAGATTGAGCCCAGAGTGACATGAAGGTGAGCTGGTGTCTCTGGAAATACTCTGCTTGCACAGCAGAGGTCAAGGAAGAGTGCTGGTCAAAGGTGTAAGAGTGTGCTGCTATCTGGACTTGCCAGGTGGGGTATCTGCCCTTTGCCAACCTGGACCTGCTTGATCTGCCTTTCTCGCATTTCACTGTAAAGAGGCTTACAAGGACAACTAGAGCAGTTGTATGAAGCCTAGAAAAGAGTGAGTTCCATCCAGAATGTTTTAGACTCAAAGTTCTCTGACAAAATCTTGGAAGTTGGAAACTGAATCTATGCCACTATGTTGCAATGCCATGCCATCTTTGGCAGAGATTCTGGCCAGTCAGACCACCTCCCAGAGACTGACTAGCCCAGGCCTTTGCTGCAAACTCTCAGCCCTTGGCCTTCTGCAATGCAATGCCAGGATACTTCTATAATGTTGAGCATGTGTCTTTCAGAGTGTCCTTTGATTCACTTCCACCTGGAGTGCAAGCAGTGGGATCACACCATTGAGTTACTGCCTGACTCTATGCCCTCTAGCTGCAAGGTCTACCTCTTTGTACCTAGAAAGTAAAACAAGTTAAGCATGTTCCTCCAAGAGCTTCAAAAAGGAGCCTCAACTTTCAGCTGTATCTGCCCTTCCAAGTCATCCATGGCTTTTTCAGTATTTTTCATTAAGGAAAAGAATGGCTCACTCTCATGAAGAACCACTACTCCCTCCCACTCTTCTTGGAGCTCATCAAAAATCTGCAAGAGGCACAATACTTCACAGAATTGGACATTCAGTGGAGCTACAATGATGTGAAGAAGACAATTGGAAAGCTGCACTCTAGACCAACTACAGACACTTTGAACCTCTAATCATGTTTTTGAGCTTACTCATAGCTCCACTATCTTTCAAACAATGATGAACAGCATCTTCTATGACCTCATTGTTTGGGGACCTTCACTTTGTTCTATGTGAACCTCTATTTTTCTCTGCCCCTCTACTCTTTGCTCTGCACTCAGGACTTTCCATTTAGCATTGTCAGAAATTCAAGCTAGCTCTAGTCATCTTGTACAGTTGTTCTCATGTCTCTGCTGCTCACTCATATGCTACATGAGGCAGTGGGGATTCTTAGACTTGTTCTCTTTGGATTACCTTCTGTCAAATGATTAATTACACTGTGTCTCTAATATAATCTTTGGATTCCCATCTGCCAGTTGCATAATTGTCCCACAACCTTTAGAGGTCACTCTTACAGCAGAGCAAGTCTCCTGATGCTGGTTTGGAAGCTCTTTGTAGCCTGCCTGCATTTGTGTAGCCCCTACTTGTTGCTTCCTTACTAGATTGACACACCATATTGCTTCTATATCTCAGCTTGCCATTTCAGAAGTTCCCTCAGACACTCCAGCCCCTCAGAGTGAAGCTTGGATTTACTTGCTACATCTAAAGGCTCAGGTTCAGCTTACTTAAGCCTTTCTTAGCCACCCCACCACTGCACTCTCCACCCTCCATCAAACCACTAACACTATATTTCAGTTTCTCCAAGCACTCTTAGAGCACCTACCTCCAGCACTCTGCTCTGTGGAAGCCCCAGACTCAGAGCCATGCCATGCAACTCCAGCAAGAGCTCCAGTCCCACCTGCTTCTTCACAAGTTTAGATTCTCTATTCCACTCTCTCCAACATATATGATGGTGACTGTGCCACTAAGGAACACCCCCTACAGTTGTGCCTCACCTACATTCACCTTAGCAGAAGGCAGGTCTTCACCTATGTGTCATGTGTTTTACATTGACTTTTTCCAGGTACTAGTCAAGCAAGTGGGCTACCTAGACAGCTTGTAGCTCCGCCTCACCTCTCAGAACAGCTTCCACCCCATCTTGATGGAGCATTGATAACCTAGTAGAAGGGCACCTAGATGACTCTGGCAATCCTTCTTGCCATCCTCAGTGCTAGCCTCTGCATGTCCAGCACACTCAGCAATACACTCCTTGCATTCAGGTGTTCCAACAAATGTAGATGCCTCTCAGCAGCACAAATTGCTACTTTTGCTATGCTAGCACTATAAAAGGCCAGAGCACTTTACTTAGCACTGTTTATTGAGCCTGGAGGTGTACTACCTCTTGACAACAAAGCAGAAAGAGCTCCCCTTACTGCTGCTGACTGCCAAATATGCTTCTGAAAACTCCTTGTTCAACACATCAACCTCAAAGAGCAGCAGGAATGCCTCCATACCAGTCCTGGAGCAGGATTTTTAGTTGAGTAACAGATAGAGACTACACCTTTGTCACTTGGTGCTGACTGTTTGCATGTCTGTCTATAGAGAATGGATCCTGATATTGACTACTCTGAGACTGAATCCTTGGGAGAAACAACTATTATGTTAATATATTGTGATGTCTACTCCATTCACTTGCTACACTTGGACATGAAGATTGAGACAACTGACACATAACAGACCTGCCATGTTGTTGCTCTCTTGAAAAGTGATGCCATGAAGCTCTTTCTAAATGCAGAGTGGCAGAGCCTGACCACACAACCCCTCCCTAAGCCCATTCCAGTAATTCAATTAACATTGACAAAACACCAAATGAGGCTGGCACTATCAACTCTATAGTCAACTTGGTTATCTGCTACTGATCCCACACTGAGCAGGCAATCTTCACAGTCACTAATCTGGATAAGTAAGACATAATCTTTGGCTTTACCTGGCTCTAAGAGCACAACTCCAAAGTGGATGGGGTCCAAGCAGCAAAGTAAACATGAGCTGGTGCCTCTAAAGATGCTCTGCATGCACAAGCAGAGGTCAAAGAAGAGTGCCACTCAGAGGTGCAAGAACATGCTGCTATCTGAGCCTGCCAAATGGGTCATCTTGATGTGCTTCTTGCAGAGATTTGAGCCAGTAAGGCCACTTCTCAGAGATTGGCCCAAGCCTTTGCTGCAAACTCTCAGCCTTCCACAATACAGTACTGAGGTACTTGTATGGAGACTAGTCTTTGGACCATGTTCAACACTATTCTGAGCTTAGTCCAATAATGCACCCACTTCTAGCCCTTCTGAATGGCCACTTGGCCCACCTTATTTCCTTCTGTCTTTTGGTAGTCAGCTTTGATGAACCATATACACAGACCTTATTCAGTTAGTAATATTCCATTACATACCAGGGCTTGGTTAGACTGATGTAGTATATAAAGGCAGCCTGTGAGATAGAATATTCCCAGGTTGAATAATAGCAGTATTCTCCTGACCTATCTATTGAACCCACCATGAGCATTTCTAGCAATGTCCAATTCTCTGCTTGCCTTATTTCCCCCTGCCCAACTCTTACTTGCCTTTGTGCCCACATGACTGTCACTTGTTGCTTGTATTGCTGGCTTTGTGGAAGGAGCTTTGTAGATGTTAAGTCTTGCTCTTACAGTACCTCTACAATTCAAAAAATGTGTTCTCAAAAGCATCTTTCAATTTGCTTTTAAAGCACAAGTCAAGCTACTGCTTGACTCAAACAGCTAAGAAGCTCAACTGCTGACAGGCCTGCTAGTTCCTCTATCTCACCAATTTTGACTTGTTCCTGCACCATAAGCCTAGTTAGAGCATGAGCAAGCCAGACACTCTGTTCCAGCAAGCAGATTACAGGACCAAGGAGGACAATAGCACTGTTATGCTCCTTTGACCAGAATCATTGACAATCTGAGCTACAGAAGGCATAGTGTTTCAGAAGGCAGAAATACATCTACTGAAGGAACTGAGAGGGTAAGCAGGAAGGCTTTGTTACTAAGGCCACCATGGCCTTAAAGTCTAGAACTACTACCAGCATAAAGTAAAGTCAGTCCATATAGATGTCTACTTAGACACGTTGGAAATTGCCACTACTTGACTCTTTGGACATTTCTTGGGAGTCACAAAAATGTTCAACCTCCTCAAAACAGCCTCCACAACGTCCTGGGCCTGGACTGCTACCTGACCAGCCACCTTGGCAACCTCTGGCCATCACTGCCCATCACTGCCATCAGCCACCATGTAGCCAGTGGCTACAGCTAGAACAATCTTGCATGCTTCATGCAGTAACTGAATCAGACCAAATATTGGATTTGACTAGGTACATTATAATTACAAGATGTTAGCTTACATAATCTATGGACGCACATCAAAGGCACACATTGGTATCCAAATAGGCTACAATATGCGCCATAAGCACAAGTTATATGGTACAAGTAACCCTAGCCATATGTTACAAACTGTACACTTATTACAATGCTAATGACACATGTCAGTAAAACATTTTGAGTGCATAACTCAATGTTACTTCTACTATATACAATAACAAGGGCTTTTTCAGCCCATTTTATGCACTTGGTGGATCTCCATCCATGTCTGTTGTCTTTGCTTCCTCCCCAGTTGCAACATTAATTGCAGAGGGGAGGGGCCCAGAGTTCTTCCTCAGTAGAGTTGTAGAACCCCCTGCAGCAGTCATGTCTACCATTTCACAATCAGTTAGTGTGATGTTAGTTGCAGCCCCAATAGAAGGCATCATACCATGCGCTGGTGTCCATTTCCAGAACTGACTCACATTTGGGTCCATCCCAATATAACATTAGAAGCTGCTAGCCTCAGGGAACAGTCCCGCTGTGCCCTCTTTGGTGTGCTTGAATAGGAGGTGGTAATATTCCTCCTCAGTCATCTTGCGCCATCTGTTCCATTGGGCAAATAGCTGCAGGGGTCTCATAAACTTCAAGGCGCTCCAGGCGCTGTCAGGTTCCGCTGACCTTGGGGGCTCAGTCTACTGGGCGAATCCACCTTGCGGCTATCCACCGTGTACAAACACAGAGCACCGGGGGTAGCGCGAGGCGTAGGAGACCGAAGCGGGGCGGGGAAGGGTGCGTGGGAGGGTGCCAGGAGTGCCGGTGGGCGAGACGAGTGCCGGGGAGGGGAAAGGACAAGTGCCGGGGGTTGGCGCGAGTCCCGGGGGTGCGAGAGAATGAGACAAGCGAGCGCCGGGGGCGAGCGAGCCCCGGGGATCAAAAGAAAAGCAGATGAGGGACGTAGCGAGTCCCGGGGATCGAAGCAAAGCTGGGGAAGTCGAATAGCCAAAAGGGGAAGGAGTTGAGATAAGATAGCGGGAGATGGAAATGATTAAGTCGAAAAGAAGAGAGCCGGGAACGTAGAGTCGAGAGAACTTAGAGTGGGAAAGGGAGAAGAGGACAACGAGATTAGATTGAGAGATACAAGACGAGTTGAGACGAGAGAGATAGTCGAAACGAGGCGAGTACGAGAAAAGAAGCAGTAAAGTAAGGAAACCGGGGCACGA
>JAGGAQ010000603.1:0-11729 GCA_017657225.1 Termitomyces sp. T69sscA | reverse complement strand
TGTCCTCGATCCTGCCGCCCCCCCCTTATTTTTTCTGCCCCCACCTTATTGGAAATCTACCCCCATTGTACGCCCTCCCCAAGAGAAAAAAAAAAAAAAAAAAAAAAAAAAACACAAGCTAACGAGCTACCCAGCCTCGGTCCGGTCAAGCAGTACCACGAAAACTCAATGTACTACTCCGCCATCAAACCCAAGCCCAACCCCGAAGTCGACAATAACCTCCCGCACATAACGATCCAAATGCCGGTGTACAAAGAGTCTCTCGAGCTCGTCATGTGCGTCTTTCCCTTCCCCCGCTCCAATCGATGACTGACGGATGCACAGAGCCCCCTCGGTCTTTTCGATTAAAAAGGCCATGCAGACATATGCGCGCCAGGGCGGGACCTCCGCCATCTTCATCTGCGATGACGGTCTGCAGCTTTTGAGCGAGAAGGATCGTCTAGAACGCATCGCGTTCTATGCGAACCATAATATCGGCTGGGTCGCCCGCCCGGGACATTCAAGCGCCCCTGATGGGTTCAAGCGCGCTGGAAAGTTCAAGAAGGCCTCAAAGTGAGTTTCGCAGCGCCTACCCCTCGAGATCACTTCTCATTATTGGTCTTAATAAACAGCATGAACTATGGTCTTGGTATGTACCCTGTTCATATGACCCGACCCGAGCTGTAGGGAGGGACTCACTTTCGTTTAGCGATTTCGTTGAGGTTGGAGAAGTTCCTTGCGCGATTGATCGCCGACGGCGTCGAGGAAGACCGGAATGACAGCCTCGAGGACAAGGCGATGCGTATGGCCGCACAAGAGGTCTATGAAGAATCCGGGAAGCGCTTCAAACCGTGGTGTTCCAACGGCAAGTCCATCCGCATCGGCGAAATCATCCTCATCGTCGACTCTGACACCATCGTCCCCGAGGTACGTATCTCCCTTCCCTCCCTTCCCTTCCCTTCCCCTCCCGAGAGACACGGGATCCTCCGCCACCCAAAAGAAATTACGAAACCAAGTCAACTAACGCCCTCACCCGCTGTAGGACTGCTTCCGCGACGCCGCGCGCGAGATGTTCGAGAGCCCGGACGTCGCGATCATCCAGCACGAGTCGGACGTGATGCAGGTCGCGCACCACTACTTCGAGAACGGCATCACGCACTTCACGCGGCGCATCAACCGGTGCATCTCCCTCGGGTGCGCGAACGGCGAGGTGGCGCCGTTCGTCGGGCACAATGCGTTCTTGAGGTGGAGCGCGGTGCAGGATGCGGCGTTTGTCGACCCCGCGGATGGGCTGCGGAAGCAGTGGAGCGAGGCGAATGTTAGTGAGGATTTTGATCTGGCGCTGAGGCTGTTGTTGAAGCGGTATACGCTGAGGTGGGCGACGTATTCTGAGGGCGGGTTCAAGGAGGGCGTGTCGCTTACGATTCAGGATGAGCTCGCGCGGTGGCAGAAGTATGCGTATGGTGAGTTGGATGATGCGTCTTTTTCTTCTGTTTTTGGTGATGAGGTTTGTTCTAGGATGTAATGAGATCATTTTTAATCCGATCATCAAGTGGTGGAAAAAAGGGCCTATTAGCTCTCAGCTACGTGGTTTCGTCTGGTCCAAGGCTCCTGTCCATTACAAGATCGGTATGATGTCGTGTACGTACCTCTTTAATTTCTCTGGGCATTTGCGTGACTTATCTTCCCTGCGATTTCTAGACATGTTTTCTTACTGCAAGTCTTCCTTTTTGAAACAAAGATTGATCGTGTTTTCTAAATCAGACATATAGACGGCATCGCTGCGGCCACAGTCGGCTCTATCATCAACTACCTCCTCCTTGGGCTCGCATCTGAGATCGACCGGTTCTACCTACACTCCTTCGAGATACTCCTCGCATGTGTGGTCATCTTCCCAGGTCTGGGAAACCTCGGCTTTACACTTCTCGAATACCGTATAGGATATCGGAGCTTAGCGGGCGCCCTGTTCGAGAACTTGCGATGGGTACCGTTCTTGTATGTGCCGTTTTTCTTACCTTCTGCGGTCGGACCTAACTGGCGTGAACGTGATTTCAGCGTCTTCTTCTTTGGTGGTCTCAGCATCCATCTTTCGACGGCCGTGTTGGCGCATATGTTCTCTTACGACATGTGAGTACATCCGCAGATATCTAACCTCTTCTGGGAACTGTCTTCTTATCACGCCCGTGCTTGCAGGACGTGGGGGTCCACGGTCAAGGAAGTCGAGCGTTCTACCTTTTGGATCGAAGGTCAGTAATTCATTAATTATTATATTCCTTTTCCCCTTGCTCGTCGTGCAAAGCCTCATCGTGTATTCTGTCTTCTAGTGCCCCGTATCTGGCAGCGTTTCAGGCTCTCGTTTATCATCTGCTTCGCATGCATCGCCATGATGATTGTTTTTACCACGAGTGCCGTGCCCTTCGAGTGGCAGATCGCAGGCTACAACTGGGCTCTTATCATCCCCCTGTCTCTCTGTGTCGGATGCCATATTCTTATGCCGGTAAGCCGTGCCTATCATATCTGCGTGAAGATCGGGTATTGATCAATGTCTCTTCTTCCCCCCTGGAATTAATAGATCGTCCTGAACCCATGGTTAATGATCTTCTCGTACTAGACGAGTCAACGACAGCCTTATTCCAGCTATGTATCCGTCCCGTCCCCCGCCGTTATGTGGGCTTATCCGTCCATGGCGGCTCTTACGACTTTCCACACCGTTTCATTTCCGCCACGCTCGTATCGTCCAGATCCGAAGGTGCCTGGTGTACTCCTGAGTGTTACGATGATCGCAGCGCTTAGTGCAGCACGCCATGCCGTTAACGTTATTGTTGAATCGGAAAAATGATCAACTCTCAGCCACGAACACATTTATTCATCAATATCTCATGTCTGAAAACACGTTTTTCCTGACATTGTCATTACATTACATACATATATTTTTCTAGACTTTGAATCTCCCATCTTGGATTCTCGGGCTATACAGTAGTACCTTTTGGACTTTGAAGTTGCTTATTCAATTGCGATACGTCCAGACCTTTTCTACCAAGCCGGCCCCCAATCCCCTAATCACTTCCATGTAATCTTTATTACCTTGTCTGACTTTTAGTTTCAGCAGATCTATCACGAAAGTATGATATGCATATATATATTAGAGATAAATTTAGCTTCTTGTTAATCGCATCGCGCCGATCAATCCAGCTCTTATCCAATCTGTACCCTCCAGTACCCGTAAGTGTAACCTAGAATGAACTGAATTATAGTTTCGCTTTCACCGATCCTTCAGTGTCCGAGCCTATTTTGACGACGATTTTGCCAAACTGCTCCCCCCGTTTCATCGTCTCGAAACCTTGTTCGGCAGCTTCAAGGCCTTCGAAGACGTGCGAAATGACAGGAATAATGCGGTGCTCAGCCATGAAGTCAGTGGCGTCGATTAGGTCCTGGTGCGATCCCATCGTGGAACCTGAGGTTAGAGTTGTGAGAAGAAAGGGAAGATATGGACAGCAAAGTTGGACGTGCCGATAAGACGATGGTTCTTCAAAACTTGACGCATTGTGAAGCTGATCTTTGGGCTAGCGGTCCTGGAAAATTGGAACTTCATTGAGTGATCGTGCAAGAGGAAGATGATTTGCAATCGTACATTCCGTAACACACAACACGGCCTCCATGTTTGAGTAGCTTGTCCGTTTGCATCATGATCTCACCGCCTCCAGAATCAATGACGACATCCAGCTCTCTGCCTTTGCCAAGTAGTGCATCGAGCCGGGCAGGCCAATCTTCTGCGTGGATGTGCGTTTTGAGAAGTGCAAGGAGACGCATCTAGCAAGGACCCACTATGTTTGTAGTTGACCCCTCCCTTTGCACCTAGAGCAATCGCCTTCTGTATCTTATCTTGGCTGCCACTAGTTACGTAAACTGAGGCACCCTTTGCGAGGCACATTTGCAATGCGAGTAGAGCAACACCTCCTCCTATGCCAGTAATTAATACGTTCTGGCCAGAACTAACGAGCCCATTGACAACAGAAGCCCTGCGTTCTTGATTAGCAAGCAGATCTTTCAAACAAAAATATATTTCACCTCCATGCTGTAACAGCGCCAAGCGGCCATGCAGCCATCTGGACGTCATTAAGGTGTTTCGGACTCGAAATTACTTGATCCCTCTCAACGACAACGTACTCAGTAAAAGTTCCAAGAGCTGGATAAGATACACCTCCCAGAATCCCGAAACTGTGAAGATTAGTGTTTGATGCAAAGGTTACATGAATTACTTACTCGGATTCTGGTCCATCCGGGTGTTTCTCCCACCCACGACTTGGCGTAAGGAATACACGCTGCTTGAGTAGAGGATCGTTGGGCTCATAGGCAGCCACTACTGTGCCTATCAAAGCCGTTAATCAACATCAGACCTCATAGGTAAAGATGCACATACATACCTGCTCCATCTGCACCGAATACACTGCCAAACGCGATCCGGGGGTATTGTCCTTTGCGTATCCAAACCTTGTTTGATATTCCTTTATTTAAAGGTCGTCTGACACTAGGTTTTCTCTACTCACATCCCTGTGGTTGAATGCCGCTGCCCCGATTTTAACCAGTACTTCGCCCCTCTTCAAGGCAGGGATAGGCTTTTGTTCAATTACTGCATCATGATAGACAGGATTACCCTGAGCAGGAGCCTTCTTGACTGTCAATGACTTCGTAAACGTAGGTAGTTTCGTGAGAGTCATTCTTACACCCGACTCTCCAATACGTAGCAATGAGGTGTGATGTTACTCAATTACGGACCCACTGCGCAGGGCTGCCACGGAATACTCGGAAGCGTTCTCATCCGGTCACGTTATCTGTCTCGTGAGCGAAGTAATTTATCGACTATATGTCGCGAGGATCACGTGCCACACCTATCAGGTTGATCAGACATTGGGAGCCCCCAATCTCAACGCTTGCTCCCTAGGTGGGTCTAAATAATATTTTTTCTTACTTTATGATAACATCTCAACACTCTGAGTATCGCGACTTTGTACATTTTGTATCACCCACCCACCTCCCCCGCACTGTCACTGTTTTACCGCAAAAATAAACACACGGGATCAGCTCAAACCGAGCTCTCCCACTTTAACCCACTAAAAAACAACCTTTGTATTTTATTTCTCTCGACGTAAGTTGGCTCATTGGTTGGGTTAAAACCTAGTTTTTACAAGACCAATGCACTAAGTTGCAAGAATCACATGGCCCACCTATCAGGGAGCCATTGGAGTCTCCCAATTCTCAATGCTTGCTCTCTAGGTGGCTCAAAAATAATTTTCCTACTCTACTACAGTATCTCAATGCTCGTAGCATCGTGACTTTGTGTATTTTTTTATATCACCTACCCTCCTCCTCTGCGCACATTGTCACTGCTTACAAGAAATAAAACCATGGGATTGGCTCTTCTGAGCTCTCCCCTGTTCTGGACCCAGTTAACACAGTCTTTCTTCCCTTTTCTCTTGACGTAAGTTGGCTCTTTGGGTGCTAGAGACCAGGTGGTTTACAAAAATAGCTCTGAAGTACAACGTAGTAGTCCACAGATTTGGCTGGTGATTATTGAGGTTTTCAACCCTTGTGCAGCCTTATGCTTGAGGTACTCAGTAACCTCTATTAGAATTCAAGACCTTTAATCAATCTATAAGATAATGCAAGTACACAAATCATATGTCTGATGCTTTGGTATGGTGATCTGGTTGAAGTATCTATGCAATGTACCCTCAGTCTGGTATAAGGAACTGAGGGTCTGGATACTTATATACCAAACATCTGTATATAAATGTCAGAGTATGTATGATCAATAAAGAGATAGTAATGTGAAAGAGAGAGATGAAAGAATAAAGGAAAGAAAGAGGAAAAGGAAGCAGGCAAAGCAAGTGTGATATTGCAAAAGGTGATGGTGGCCTTAAGGTCCAACACTCCTTCTAAGTCATTGAACTGTACATGCTCTCTAAGAAAATGGTAATTGATGTCAACATGTTTGACACATGCATGTAGGATAGGATCTTCAGAAGGTTTATAGTAGCACTGTTAATGGGAGTTAGTTGTGATACAATGTCACTATAGCTATTTGCCCCAAGTTAATGCTGATAGCCATGCTGTAAGGGGACCAGTTTTCAGAACATGTCCAACTCTATTCTGAGCTTGGTCCAATGATGCACCCACTCTTAGCACCTCTGAATGACTGCTTGGCCTCTATCCCCTTCTGTCTGCTAGTAGTCAGCCTTGATGAGTCATATTCATGGACCTTACTCAGCATCAATTATTGTTAGTCATACTCCATTACATATTGGGGCCCAATTAGTTAAACAGTATTATAATAGCACAGCCACCAATGAAATATGGCCTGTGAATAGAATATTCCCAGGCTGAACAATAGCAGTATTCTTCTAGCCTATCCATTGAGTTGACTGCAAGCTTCTCTAGCAATGTATATTGGAACTGCAATATGATAGCAGCAGGTTTACTAGTGTGATTGACACCTAGACACAGTCTGTAAGTATAAAGTCCTCAGAACATGTTAAACGGAACTGTATTGTATGTATCTAGACACAACATGTAAGTATAAAGTCTAGGTATTGTATCAGTATTTGTATGCTAGTATTCCATGAAATGACACACCCTCAGAACATGTTAAACAGAACTGAGAGTGCAGTGGCTGGGGTTGCATTTATATATGAGTGAGTATAAGTCTTTTAGCCACTGGCCCGTTGATTGTGTCTATAGTACTCCTTCACATTGTCACATCAATCACAATCCAACAATGTCTGACCCTCTGCTTGTCTACTTGCCCCTTGCCCAACTCTTGCCTGCCTCTGTGCCTGCTTGACTCCTGCTTGTTGCTTGCATTGCAGGCTCTGTGGAAGGAGTTCCACAGACATTAAGCCTTGCTCATACACACACACAATGGCAGCCAAAACCTTTCCAATGTTTGGTACTCTTGAAAAGATCACTTGATATCAAATCAAATAAAATAGCCAAATTTCTAGCAATAATAAATATTGTACTCTAGCATGGCTTTAATTTGACACTAATTTGAGGCTGTACAATAGGCTGCAGCATGAGATATAACTGCTAAGCAATGATTTATTCAACCATCCAGTGGACCATACATCATACCATGGTGTCACAACCCACTACCGACCCCCGGGACTCAGCCCCGGCCCCAGGATTCCAACCCTCCCAAAACGACCCCCACAACCGCCCCAGGCCTGGACCGCTACCTGGCCAACTCCCTCGGCAGCCCCCGGCCATCACCGGCCATCACTGCCTGTCGACGCCACCAGCCACCGCCACCTGCGGCATCCCTGGCCATCACCGCCATGACTGCCACATCAGTGCTGGTCTCAGCTATCACACCACCCATAGCCATCACATCAGCGCCGGCACTACCCATCACTCCCGGCCCATGCCGAGACCCCCATCACACATCACAATCACGCATCACTGCCACCGACCTTCGCACGCTACACCCCACTCCTGCTCCCTCCTCACTGCACCACCACCGCGTGTCTCTGCATTTCCAGTGCGAGACCTCCACGCTGTGCGACATGTCTCAACCTTGCCCCACCCTGCACAGCCCCCGGATCTCACCCCAAGCCCTGGCGCCGCGACCCGCCACTGGAACCTGGGCCTGAGCCCTGGACCCTATGTACTGCGTAGTATATAAGTTGTAGAGCAGTCAGTAGTACTCTAGTCTTGATATTACTGTAGCCTCATATTGTTTTGCTGTGTTCTTGTCTCTGTCTCATCTTCTTGCGCGTCCCAGTCTCATCATTCCTACTTGCTTCTTTTCCTGATTGTACTCGTCTCGTATTGTTTCTCTACCTTGTCTCTACTCGTCTCGTCCTCTATTCTATTTTATTTGCTCTCCTCTCCTTTTCTACTCTAAGTTCTCTTGGTTCTTCTGTTCCTGGCTCCCCTCCTCAATTTAATCTGTTCCATCTCTCCTTATCTTATCTTGACTCTTTCCCCTTTTGGCCGCTTAGTTTCCCCGACTCTGTTTCCATCCCCAGGACTTGCTAAGTCCCCGTGCCTGTTAACTCTTTGATCTCTGGGACTTGCTCGCTCACCAGTGCTCGCTCGTCCCGTCCTCTTGCACTCCCAGGACTCGTGCCAACTCCCGGCACTCATCCTCCACCCTCCCCGGCACTCACCCATCGTGCCGGCACTACCAGCACTCCCCCACACACCGCCCCTGCCTTGCGCCCTCCTGGTGCTCTGCGTCTGTGTACACGGTGATCATCATGTAAGGTATTCGCCCAGTGGACTGAGCCCCCATGGTCAGCGGAACCTGACACATGGCCGATGTGATACTCTTTCTCTTTTCAATTACCTCTTGTATATTTCTCCTTGGCTTTAGTAGCCACTCAATTGGGATTTGGTAGTCTTTGTTATAAACTAAGCGCTAAATAAATTTATTTATTTGTCTACAATAACTCTTTCTTTGAAGTTAATGAGTCATTGGAAAGATTTTGTTGCTGAATTTGATGGAGATAGTAATCATGTGCTGAAACATGTGAGTATTAACAGAAATTTATTTTGTTGATTACAATTACAAGTGCAAGTAAATTCATGTATTTGCCAGTAAATATATAGCAGTTCTACTCTCTTTAGGTCTCTCCAATCCACAAAATGCAGCCTCTCTCTCATGCCCAATCTAGTAGAGTTATCAATGTGCTCAGCAATGGCCTCTCTCTTGCTCATCTTCACAATGAGACTCATATAGACTCTGCTAGAGTGTAGAACAGATAAATCTGACCTGTCTCTGGAGAGGTCAATTTTGACTCAATTGGGTCTTTTTTCACTTTTGGAAGGAAAGTAGATCTAATTAGCATAAAAGTGCAATCTCCAAAATTTCCCCATATTATATAAGAAAGTTATTCTAAGTTGAAACACTGTGCTCAGCAAGCTAATGTCAGAGAACCTCCCTTTTACACTCTTTTTCCATCAGCTATGCTTCACTCCCACTCAATTCCTTTGCCTTTTCTTTCATCCTTTCAACTTGTCAAGTTCCTCACTGGCCAGACCATGGGAATCTACTTCCTTATTGGTTATTCCTCTTTGGCTGAATTGGCTCACAGCCACTACTGGTAAAATTGTTAGCATACAATTTGCAGTCATGTGGCATGTGCATGACCTCTGCATGTGCTTGGAGTATATGACCATAACTGTGACATGACCATGACATATGACCAATTCTTCAATATGTGACCAGTCATGTGATCCACTGTTGACTATTTTCTGTTGTCTGACAGAGTGACTCTTTAGACTTGTTCTCTTTGGATTTCTCTCTGCCAGGTTAGTACTTTACTAGCTATTTGTGACATACTTTTAATATACTTTGGATTCCCCTCTGCCAGCTGTATGACTGAGTCCCAAAGTTGTAAGGCTATGGCATCACAGATCTAGAAACAGTGCATTGCTACTAACTAGATATGGTTGCAATAGCAACACATGAAACTTGGGTATAACTTTGTACCTGGTAATCCTAGCATATAATTCAATGTACTTGGCTCAGCATTCAGGATCCTATATGGTTTAACCCACTTTGGGCACAATTTACTAGCTCTGCCCTTGGGCAAGTGCAGGTTCTTAGTGTATAGGTGGACTAGGCTACCTCTATCAGTCCTTGTCTCCTTGTAAGGGGACAGATTTCCAGACCATCCATTCTAGCCCTTGCTTAGTCTATAATAACAGTTGGCACTCCTGTTTAGCCACCATCCATTACTTGGCCCTATTCTACTTCCTTCCCATCTCAGCATCATTATCTGACAAATCAGCTGGTCTTTGAATCCACTACGCTTTCTGGCAGGCCTTGATGCCATTGGCTAGCTTATTCATGCTGACTGTTGCTTACTCATTTGTGCTTAGTATATACTGGACCTATCAATCAATATGTCATAGTTATAGTGTGTCCAATGTAGTATATAAGTAGGACCGGTGGATAGTACATCTCCAGTCCTGGCAATAGCATTGCTCCTGCCTTACACATTAGCATGACTGTAAGCTCCTCAGTGACAACCTTGCCCTCTGCTCTCACCCTCTTGCTCTGCCTCCTTTGTGATAGCCTGCTTCTTGCCTTCCAGCTGCTTGTTGCTGTGCTGTGCTTGCTCAATGCTTGCTACTTAGTGGTAGACTAGAGTGGTTGATGTGTCTGCTTGGCTTTCCACAATGGAGTGTCTCCTTACACTCCTTGCATCTGCAAGTATTCACATTACATGTTTGAAATACATGCTACTTGATGATTGCATCATGGGCATTGGCCAGTTTGTTAGTGCATTCTGCACAAAACTTTTGATTCCCTTGTAAATTGCTTTGTTGGTTCAAAGCTCTCTGATCACAGCCAATATTGAGCTCAAAGGGTGTATACCTTATAGTCTCAGAAATACTTGCATTCATTAGGGAGGTTTACAGCTGGGTGCATTTTGCAGCTGCATTTTGTATTTCACATTTGATGGATTAGGTAACTTTGATAATTCAATGTCTGACAAGTTCAATGTTACATGTGTGCTTGATCTCATGTTCTCAATACAATCTCACATCAAAATGCCACCCATCTCTCTTCATAAAGAGGCTCTTCAAGTATACATCTTTTTCATGCTCAATTGGTCCATCTATACTCCTTTTGAAAGCTTAGAGGAAGCTTGCCTTCAGTTCAATCTTGATGTTGCTACTATCTTAGCAATTGAGAAATCTTGCTATCTTCATTCTCAACTGCCTGTTCCCAAAGCAGGAAATCTACATCTAGCTTGGAAATTTGCCCATTGAACTCTCTCATCATGACTGATTTGTCAACATGCTTTGAGTCTCTCCACTAGTTTTTAACATCATTCTTACTCTAATTGAAGATTATCCCATCTTCAAGAATAACTTGACTCTCCCACAAGCATCTATTGAAGACCAACTAGCTGTGACTCTATTTTGGATGGGGAGGTATGGAAATGGTGCTTCTGTAGAGGATATAGCACACATTGCTGGCATTTCTGAGGGATCTGTCTTGAACTACACCAAGCGCTGTTTCACAGCTGTTGAAACTCTACATGGGCTCTTTGTTAGGCAGATGACTTCAGCAAAGAAGAAGTGGAGAAGGAATGGATGGATGAAGAGCCTGGATTTAAAGGATTGTGGCATGAAGGTTGGCTGATGTATGATAGCACTATTGTGGTTTTGTATCACAAACCTGCATTGAATGGTGATACCTATTATATAAAAAAATTTAACTATGGTTTCAATGTCCAGGTAAGTGGTTATTTTCTAAAAAATTGTATATGCACTAAGAAAATAACAGATTGACAATACTCCATCAAATCTCTGAATTGTTAATTATTATTATGGTCTCACTGGACCTGCTCATGATGCAACAGCATTTCAGCACACCACTGCTGTTGTAAGGGCAACCTCTGGAGGCTGCGGCTCAGTCACACAGCTGGCAGAGGGAAATCCAAAGTATATTAAAAGTATGTCACAAATAGCTAGTAAGGTACTAACCTGGCAGAGGGAAATCCAAAGAGAACAAGTCTAAGGAGTCACTCTGCCAGACAACAGAAAATAGTCAACAGTAGGTCACATGACTGGTCATATGTCACATGTCACGTCCCATGTCACGAAGTGTGACATTTCTGATGGTACGGTCACGTCACGGTCACATCACGGCAATGGTCACATGATCCGAGCACATGCAGAGGTCATGCACATGCCACATGACCGCAAATCGTATGCCAACGATTTTGCCAGTA
>JAGGAQ010000602.1:0-11770 GCA_017657225.1 Termitomyces sp. T69sscA | reverse complement strand
ACGCGGCCCCCGGGTCTCATCCCAAGCCCCGGCGCTGCGACCCGCTGCTGGAACCCGGGCCTGACCCCCGGGCCATATGTACTACGTAGTATATAAGGCGCAGAGTAGTAAGTAGGTACTCTAGTCTTGATATTACCGTAACCCCCATCTTGTCTGTTTGTGTTCATCTCTGTTTCGTCTCTCTCGTGCCCCGGTTTCCTTACTTTACTTGCTTCTTCTCTCGTACACGTCTCGTTTTGACTATCTCTCTCGTCTCAACTCGTCTCGTATCTCTAATCTAATCTTGTTGTCCTCTTCTCCCTTTTCCACTCTAAGCTCTCTCGACTCTTTGTTCCCGGCTCTCTTCTTTTCGACTTAATCATTTCCATCTCCCGCTATCTTATCTTGACTCTTTCCCCTTTTGGCTATCCAACTTCCCCAGCTTTGCTTCTATCCCTGGAACTCGCTAAGTCCCCTCGACTGCTTTTCTCTTGATCCCCAGGACTTGCTCGCTCCCGGCGCTCGCTCGTCTCGTTCTCTCGCATCCCTGGGACTCACGCCAACCCCCGGCACTCGTCCTTTCCCCTCCCCGGCACTCGTCTCGCCCACCGGCACTCCCGGCACCCTTCCACGCACCCTTCCCCGCCCCGCTTCGGTCTCCTACGCCTCGCACTGCTCCCGGTGCTCTGTGTTCGTGCACGGTGAATAGCCGTAAGGTGGATTCGCCCAGTAGACTGAGCCCCCGAGGTCAGCGGAACCTGACAGTGCAGACCATTCCACAACGTGAGACACAGTTGAAGACTGTTAGTATATGACTCCCAGTCTGTGTTAACATACCGGATGGTATTTATTTATTTATCTTTATAATTTTCACTTATCATTTTATTGTTCACATTATGTTGTGCCACTTCAGCGTAATGTTTTCTTATTTGTCAGTCTTTGCCAGTAAACCTTATTTCATAGTATAAATCCGAAAGTACACAACATTTCCCCTCAGTCATGTTCATGGACATCATTGTGACCTCTGAAGGGTACGTCTACTACCACTTATACTTCCCTACATATACTTACGCTACCCTGTAGATTATGTATTGTATACTTGTCTACAGGTAAATATATCAGTCGTGTTCACGGACATTGTTGTGACCTCTGAGAGATTACGTATCTTATACTTGTCTACAAAAGCCGTTAGAGTAGGCTGCTTGCTTGACTAATGCCTGGAAGGAGTTGATGTACTCATCCAACGTCCACTTTCCCTGCCAATACTGCTCTTTATTGTGCAGTGCTAGTGTCAGCAGACTTGGCAGGATCAATTGAGAAGAACTCTGCCTGGAAATCCTTTTCAAAGGTGGTCCAGTTTGTAAAGCTCCCAACACCTCCAGGACATCGGAGCACATGCAGTGTGTAAGTGGAGGCCTGCCCAGCCTTCATGGAGGACAGCATCCAAGCTATCTTCAATGCATCAGAGTCAAAAGCATCTCTGCTAAGGTGAATGTAAGTGGGGCAGGACTGGAGAAAATGCTCTCTGGAGGTGTGGTCACCATTGTACATGTCTAGGAGTGCCAGACATGGTATCTGCACCTGAGGACCTGCCAGGGCTACTGAAGCTACTGGCGGAACTGCTGGGGCTGCTGGAGGGGGGTCTGCCACTAGAGGTGGTGCAGTGATAGGGGGTAGGTGCTCTAGCAGTGCCTAAAGGGACTGGGAGATGCGATTGGTGGTTTGGAAGAAGGTGAAGAGTTTGGTTGTGTGGTGGGTGAGAGAAGCTTGAGTTAGTTGCACCTGTGTCTCTAGGTGTAGCAGGCAAGTCCAGGCCTCATCTTGAGGAGCCAGGGTGTAGCCGATGGCTACAGATAAAACAATCTTGCGTGCTTCATGCAGTAGCTGAATCAGACCAAATATCAAATTTGACTAGATACATTATAAAGACGCACATCAAAGGCGCACATCAGTGTCCAAATATGCTACAATATGTGTGGTGAGCACAATTGATATAGTACAAGTAACCTCATGGGTTACACACCCCCTCTTTAGACCGTTGTATGGTCTACACTCAGTACACTTATCCCAGTAATATACAGGGTTCTTTGTCTCATGACTGTGATCATAGCCGTAATTGATTATTTATCTCTGCATTGTAGTGGGCAACAATAGATTTCCATTTGAGCAGATATGCTGCTCAATATGAGCTTACTCGGTTTGTTCAAAGTACTCAATTGGGTACTAACACTCAAGCTAACACACTTAGTGCTTTCAGGCACCAAAACTGGTGATAAAGTCCAGAATATAGCGTCAAATGACGCCGTATATTACATGATATACAGATATTACATTATGACATGATCTATGTGCTGCAAAGCATGACACATGTTAGTAAAATGTTTTTAGTGTATAACTCAATGTTACCTCAACTATATACATTAACAAGGGCTTTTCAGCCCATTTTATGTGCTCGATGGATCTCTGCCCATGTCTGTCATCTTTGCTTCCTCCCTAGTTGCAACGTTAATTGTGGAGGAGAGGGGCTCAGAATCCTTCTTTGGTGGGGTTGTGGTACCCCCTGCAGCAGTTGCGTCTACCATTTCACAAACAGTCAGTGTGATGTTAGTTGCAGCCCCAAGAGAAGGCATTGTACTGTGCACCAGCATCCGTTTCCAGAGCTGACCCACATTTGAGTCCATCCCAATATAATAGTAGAGGCCAATAGCCTCAAGGAACAGTCCTGCCATGCTCTCTTTGGTGCGCTTGAATAGAAGGCGGTAATAGTCCTCCTTGCTCATCTCATGCCATCCATCCCATTGGAGGATAGCCGTGGGTGTCCCATACACTTCAAGGCGCTCCAAGCACTCATTGTCAACCTCTCAAAAGATGTCCAAGGACATTGTTGGGTGATGGAACTGCTGTTCCAAGTAGACCATGCTATAGGTATAGGTGTGGTCGACCCACTTGACCAGGTTACGGTTGTACAGTAAGATGTGGAGTGCATCATCATCAGAGAAGTTCCATACCTAATTATCTGGTACATGAACCTGGAAAATGCTGACTTGGGCCCCATGTTGGCCCTTGAAGGGTTTTTCATAAACTTTATTGAAGGCGTCCACTGCCTCCTGATACAATCCTGGCCATGCCATAACAAGTGCTAGCCGACAGACCAGTGTGGTCTTACCTGCGCTGTTGATGCAGAGGGCCTGACAGAGAGCAAACCCAAATAGAGTATGCCAATGCATGTGGTAGGCATAGTCGACTGCAATGCCTTGCCAAGTATTCTCCATTCTTGGTCTGCCAAAGATAAGCACATATCATGCTAGCTGTTTGAGGTCAAACAGTGTGTTCGGATCAGGCATGCACATCATGCATGGAGCAGAAGTCCTGTCTTCCTTAACATGCAGGAAGTGTGATGGAATCTGGTGATGCTCCACCAGCAGAAGGTCCTCTGGTCCTTGCATTGGGTTGACCAGATCTTGATACCCAGGATTTTGGTAAGCAATATGTATGTGATGATATGGTCACAATGCAGTATGTGGGGATTTGCATAGTACCTATGAAGCTGTTCCAACTCAAACAGTGTGCTGGGAAATCCACGACAGGCAAACTTATAGACCATCATGCTGGGGATCTTGGCCTGCTGGCCACTACTGAATTGGAAAGCGGCTGCCCAATTGGCCTTGGCGCCAACAGACACAGTATTTGTCTGGTACAAATAATAACAACAGGGGCTAATAGCCCCACAGAAACACAAGTTGAGCCGCTCAACATCAAGTGGCCCCCAAATTTTCACCCTCAACCCATTGGGGATGCAGCTGGAGAAGTCATTTGTCACGATCTGCTACCAACACCCAGGACTCAGCCCCAGCCCCAGGACTCCAACCCCCTCAAAACCACCCCCATAACCATCCTGGGCCCAGAGCGCTACTTAGCAAACCACCTCGGCAACCCCTGGCCATCACCGCCTGACACTGCCACCAGCCACTGCTACCACGAGCATTCCCCTGGCCATCACCGCCATGACCGTCACATCAGCGCTGGCCCTGGCTATCACACCGCCCATGACCACCACATCAGTGCCGGCCCTGGCTATCCCTGGCAACTCCCCAACTGCAGTCGCCACATCAGCACCAGCACCGGTAGCACCTGACGCTCCCTGTCAGGTTCCGCTGACCACAGGGGCTCAGTCTACTGGGCGAACCACCTTATGGCTATTCACCGTGTACAAACACAGAGCACCGGGAGGAGCGCGAGGCATAGGAGACCAAAGCAGGGCAGGGGGTGGTGCGTGGGAGAGTGCCGGTAGCGCCGGTGGGTGGGACGAGTGCCGGGGAGGGTGAAGGACGAGTGCCGGGGGTTGGCACGAGTCCCGGGGATGCAAGAGAGTGAGACGAGCGAGCGCCGGTGGGCGAGCGAGTCCCGGGGATCAAGAGAAAGTCAGATGTGGGGACTTAGTGAGTCTCGGGGATAGAAGCAGAGCTGGGGAAGTCGGATAGCCAAAAGGAGAAAGAGTCGAGATAAGATAGCAGGAGATGGAAACGGTTAAGTCGAGAGAGGAGCCGGAAACGGAGAGTCGAGAGAACTTAGAGTAGAGAAGAGAAAAGAGGACAACAAGAATAGATTAGAGGTACGAGACAAGTGGAGACGAGACAGAGAGTCGAAACGAGATGAGTACGAGAAAAGAAGCAAGTAAAAGTAATGAAACCAGGACACGCGAGGGACAAAACGGAGACAAAAACACAATAGACAAGACGGGGTTACAGTAATATCAAGACTAGAGTACCTACTTACTACTCTGCGCCTTATATACTACATAGTACGTATGGCCCGGGGATCAGGCCCGGGTTCCAGCAGCGGGTCGCGGCGCCGGGGCTTGGGATGAGACCCAGGGGCCGCATGGGACAGGGTGAGGTTAAGACATGTCGCGCGGCGCAGAGGTCTCGTACTGGAAGCGCAGAGACACGCGGTGGTGGTGCGGTGAGGAGGGAGCGGGAGCGGGGCATGGCATGTGGAGGTCGGTGGCAGTGATGCGCGATCATGATGCGTGATGGGGGTCTCGGCGCGGGCTGGGGGTGACAGGTGGTGCCAGCGCTGATGTGGCGTGATAGCCGAGACCTGGCGCTGATGTGGCAGTCACAGCGGTGATGGCCGGGGGGTGCCGCGAGTGGCGGTGGCTGTGGTGCTAATGGGCGGTGATGGCCGGTGATGGCCGGGGGGTTGGCCGGGTAGCAGTCCAGGCCCGAGGCGGTTGTGGGAGTGGTTTTGGGAGTGCTGGAGTCCCAGGGGTCGGTAGCAGGTCGTGACACTCCCCCTGGCCCATGCTGAGACCCCCATCACGCATCACAATCACGCATCACTGCAGATCTGACCCTGCATGCCATGCTCCACTTCTGCTCTCCTCCCCACTACCACGCCGCTACATGTCTCTGCACTCTCAGAGCAAGACCCTCCACGCCGTGCAACATGTCTCAACCTCCACCGCTGCCTTGTGCGACCCGTGGGTCTCACCCTGATCCCTGGCACCGTGACTTGTCACTGGGACCTGGGCCTGAGCCCCAGCACTGCGACTTGCCACCGGGACCCAGGCCTGAGCCCCATGACTTACTTACCACTCAGTATATAAGGCATAGAGTAGTCAGTAGTACAGCAGTTATGATATTACCATAACTCTCATACCGTTTCATTGTGTTTTGTCTCCGCCTTGTGTTTTCATGTATCCTGGTCTCCATTTCTCAACTCTGCTTCATTTCTAATCATACTCATCTCCTGTCTGCTCCTATTCATTGCCTCTATTTGTCTCATACTCTAATTCTACTCTGTTTTACTCTTCATCTCTTTGCCCACCTCTAAGTTCCCTTGTCTCTTCTGTCTCCGGCCTCCAGTCTCGACTCGTTCTGTTTCCCCTTCCCTTATCTTATCTCAACTCTTTCTCCTTTCAGCTTGCTTAAACTCCGCTCTCCTTGCTTCCATCCCTGGGACTCACGAAGTTCCCATGCTTGACAACCCCAGTTTGTTGATCCCCAGGACTCGCTCGCGCACTGGTGCTCGCCCATTCCACTCACCGGTCTCTCCAGGACTTGCGCCTACCCCCAGCACTTGTCCTCCCCCCTTCTCTGGCACTCATCCCCCATCTCAGTGTTACTGGCGACCCCTACTCACTTCTTCTGCCCCGCTTTGGTCTCCTATGCCTTGTGCCCCTACCAGTACTCTGCGTCTGTGGACACAGTGCTCACCACATAGGGTACTTGCCCAGTGAACTGAGCCCCCATGGTCAGCGGAACCTGACATTATTCTGCGCTCAGTGCACTAGAGCAGCTGCTGCCTTGGCCTTGTTTGCCTTTTTCTTGGCAATCTTTTTGTTTTGTTAAATGTGCTGAAAGCACTATGTGGTTGTTTTGCCCTCTTCTTCCTCCTCCTCCTCCTCAAACTATGACTCTCCATAGTTGCTATCATTGTTGACAGGGGGTGCCTCACAATGTTTGCCTTTTTCAGCAGCTGCCGTGGCCACAATCCCATCATACTGCACAGGTGTGTGCAGGTCAGTGGGCACAACCACCACACCTGCTTTGGCAGGGCTGTAAATACCACGGCCTTCATGAATACCATTTGGGCAGCCTCTGCCCGCTCTGGAATGTTTGCTTGGAAAGTTGACAATCTCCAGCTGTGATGCAGCAAGGGATGGCTTTCACCCCTGATGAGTTTTGGAGGGCTCTGGTGCATCCAGGGCCTGACTTGTGGCCGGGGGCCCATGCCTAGGCAGGCCTGCTGTTTTTTTTGGTGGAGGTACTGCACCCCCCGCTTTCACAAGCACCATCTCCTCATCCATTGCCCTTTGCACCCCCAGCGCTTTTGGCACTTTTGGCACTGTCAAGGCCACAGAAGCTGGAGTGGCAACTGTCGACTGCCCTGCAGAGGTGGCAACAGGCCATACAGGCATGGGCAACAATGTTGCTTGTCTAGTAGAGGTGGCTGTAGGCTGCACAGGCATTACTGCCAACAATGCAGCACCCATGGAGGCAGCTGTAGGCTGCACAGGCCTGTCCAGGGATGGAGCCACCTGCAGCACCAACTGACCTGTAGTGGGCACTCCTGCCCTCACCATGTCAGTCGGCCATGGTAGCTGCTGTCTGGCCCATTTGGGCTTGCCAATCGTCTCCTTGGGAGATGACAGTTTGCGCTTTGCAGCATGGTCAATCTGTTCAAGTGCAGAAACGCACTGTTTCCACATCAGCTCAATCTAATTGACCAGTCCTTCCATCACCATTACTGCAAGATTGTCTTGCAGAAACAATGCTGTAGGGGGCACTGGTTGCCTCGCTGCCTCTAGACGTTGCAGCAGCACTTCTGTGCCCATCTCATGTTGCACTTGGGGCGCAACTTCCTTCATTACTGCCAGCGACACAGCATGTGCATATGTTGTCACTGGTGCCTGCTAAAGGCTTGGTACTGGCTGGTAATAGCACTCATGGTGCATGTCCGCAAATTGGTGCTCATAGCGCCCTTCCTCCTTGTCCACCTCCATTTGGGAATGGAGGGGTGTCTCATAAGGCAGCAGCTCCTTGCAGCCTGAGTAGGCCGCAGCTGCATTTTGGAAAAAGCTTGTCAATATGTTGGGTGCTGTCACTATGTTAGGTGCTGATGCATGTGTGGTTTGACCCTGTACAGGTCTCTCCCCCTTTTCAGAGCTCTGCAAGCTCTGTCCAGGCTTGTAAGGGCCTCAAAAGGCCATTTTTACTCCAAGTCTGCACGTCTACTATGTGTCAGGGACAAGGAAAAGTGGGCAACAAAAAATCTCCAAAGTCCACTCTGTGGACAAATACTTACAAAGGTTCAGCCACACAGCATGCAGCATCAGCTGTTGCCATGATCACCTGGCCTCCATACATGGCCACTATTTGGACTTGGCCACATTATGGCCTCCACCTACCTTATGCATGTTGCACAAGCTGATGAGGGCATTTAATGCCCTGCAATTCCAAGTACCTATCCATTGCTGCGAGCAATTTACAATTTCCAAGGGGCTCCCATGTGGTGTCCCCCAAACTCCATCTCACCTCGAATTTGAGGTGCCCCAATTGCATCCACCAATGACCTATAAGGTCATCCACAAACCATTCCTGGCTGTCAGCTGTGCCAAAATCATATGGTTCAGGCATTGCATGGTTCAGGAACAGCGTGTCATTATTTGCCAGGTATGGTTGCAACAGTGACACATGGAACTTTGGCACAATGCATCATGCTTGCAATGCTGTGGGTGATTCCAGCACATAATTTGAAGTAGTAGGCTCAGCCTCCAGAACCTTATACAGTCCTACCCACTTCAGGCACAGTTTAGTTGCCCATCCCTTGGGCGAATTCAATGGTGGACAAGTACACCAAGCTACCCTTTTCAATTGCTGGCTCCTTGCTCCAGCAATTATTAGTGTGGCATGTCTGAAAGATGTGCACCTCAATAATTGCATTGTGGGCAGTTGCCAAGTTCATTAGTGCATTCTGTGCAAAGTCCTGGATCCCATGATGAATCACTTTGTCTGTACAAAGTTCCTTGATCATTGATGGCATGTGGCCATTGTTGAGCTCAAAGGGTGCATATTCCATTGTTTCAGATATACTTGCATTGATTGCAAATTCTACTAGCAGGATACAATCCACCCAGTCCTTCTGATCAGGACAAACAAATGCTCTGAAGATTTGTGTGACATTTTGGTTTGTGTGCTCTGTCTGCCCATCTGTCTGCAGATGGAATGAAGCTGACATGAGCAACTTTGCCCCAAGCAGCTTATGCAGCTCCTTCCACCACCTGGAAGTAAACTTAGAATTTCCAATCACTAACAATTGAGCTCAGTAGGCCATGTAGGTGTACTATCTCTTTGAGATAGATCCAGAACAGCTCTGATGCTTTTGTTGTTGTATTCACTGGTAGTTGAAGCCATGTGATTCTGGGAAGGGTCCAACAAAGTCCATCCCAATAGAGTCCCAAGGTTTCACTGAGACAGGAAGCAAATGCAGCTTCCCAGCTGGTTTCTGGTTTGAGGTCTTCAAACAATGACATGCTTGGCATGTTGGATAAAACTGACTTGTTTCCTTGGCCATCTGTGGCCACCAATATGATTGACGCATGTAGTCAAGCATCTTCTGATATTTGAAGTGCCTAACAATGTCATGGGCTTGTTCCAGTATTGTTGTGATTAACGACTTCTTGCATGGAATGCATAGTACCTTCATGCCCATGGGACTCGTCATATAAACAAGTTTCTGTTTGATGATGAAGCATGGGTGCTCTGTTGGTTTGTTGAGTATCTCAACAAACAGAGTGTCCTGCAAGTATCCTTGTCAGATACAGGCATGCAACTGTGCGTCTTCTAGGTCACCACCTCCAGGCCTAGGATCAGCTGTCTCTAGCACCTGTCCTATGGTCAGGTTGTCCTCCCCAGACAACGCCTCCACTACTGGCCACACATTGGCCAGCTCTGCTTCAGCAAGACCTTGAGCTTCAAGGTCTCGTGCTTCTACTTGCTCCTTGAGCCATTTGCTACGGCGCATCTTGCAAGCCTGCATAGCTTGAATTTCAATGTGATGTTCCGCTATTTCCTGGAACCAATGCAAGGGCAAATCTTCACCCTCAAGGTCAATTCTCTTGTTTGCTTGGACACGTCCTTGCATGTATCACTTTCAAAATATTGCAACAGACAGTCCATGACCTTATTCAGCTCCCCTTTGACATACATTATGTCATACTGGTATTGCAACATATAGTCGATCCACCAACACTGTCATGGTGACAAGTGCACTTGAGTTTTGAAAAACTCCAATGCCTTATGATCCATAATAATATGGATCTTATATCCCATCAATTTATCCTCCCATTTGAGGAGGGCTTCTAGGATTGTGAGTGTTTCCAACTCGTGCACTGCATAGTTCTGTTGCGCTGTTGTGAACTTGCATGACATGAATCCTGCAGGTCTGCAGGTTTGCCAGGTCTTTCCTTGGCTAAACATGTCCCCCATGCTCGTTTTTGACGCATTGCAAATGAGCCATATAGCCTCATGAATATGTGGATCAATTGGCTGAATAATCAGTGTTTTGGCACAGATCTGTTTGATTATTTTGAAGCACCGCTGGTGTAGTGGTTGCCAATGAAATGGGGACCCGTTCTGCCAGTGTAAGCTGTAACATCTGGTAAGAAGTTACCAATGTAATTCTGTAGCGTTCACCACTCTTGAATACAATCAAGTTTATCTGAGTCTGGGTGAATACCCTGCGCATCTATGACATGTCCTAAGCAATCAATACTGGGTGCATATAGCTCACACTTTTTCCACTTGAAGTATAAGCTCGCTTGACACAGTCATTTGAATATGACTTGTAAGTGCTGCTCATGCTCTATGGAGTCAGAAAAGATAAAGATATCATCTAAATAGATGTGCATAAACTTCCCAATGACCTCCCAGAATATAGATGTGCATTGCAATCACCAATCTGCATAATATTACTGACAAAGGTCTCCATCAGGGATGTGAACACCGTTTTTGAAATGTCTTGTATGCATATGCATACCTGCTCATAAGTGTTCATCAAGTCAATTTTTGACCTATACCTAGCTTTTGCAACATCCTTGCAAACAACTTCCTGGTCTGGAAGTGGCATCACATCCTTGATCGTGTTATTGTTGCGCTGTTGTGCATCCAAGGCTGTCCATAACATCCCATCTTTCTTGGGAATGGACAGCAAGGATGCTGCCTGCATTGCTCACCATGGTTCCCACCACTTAGCATTGATATAATGATTTGTCTTATTACAAAGCTGCTCCTGTAGAGCTTGCGGACAGCAAGGCAAGTGATACTTGTATTGCTTGTTCTCATCTATGAGATTGATCTCATGGTTTACTTCCCTCCATGGGGGAAGCTCCTCCTTTGTCCAATTGATGTTATCCACAAATTCCTGCTGCCATTGCTGGTGCAACCACAGAATTTCATCATCCAATAGGTCCTGAGCCTTCACCTTTCCTCTATTCATGTGCTTCTGGCATGGTTGAACAACTGGTTCAAATTGGTCTCAAAGCGCACACAAATGCGCTTCTTCAGTGTATTCCATCTTCAGCCTCAGAGGAGGCTTTGATACTGTCAACTTTGCCAACCCCTTCACGCTCCTCACTTTTAGCAACTTTCCATTGAACATTATATCTGATGGTTCTGATATCTTGTCTGCACGAGGTTGGCAATACACTTCTTCACTGGTGTCACGACCCGCTACCAACCCCCGGGACTCAGCCCCGGCCCCAGGACTCCAGCACTCCCAAAACCACCCCCACAACCGCCCCGGGCCTGGACTGCTACCCGGCCAACCCCCCGGCCATCACCGGCCATCACCGCCCATTAGCACCACAGCCACCGCCACTCGCGGCACCCCCTGGCCATCACCGCCATGACTGCCACATCAGCGCCGGGTCTCGGCTATCACATCACATCAGCGCCGGCACCACCCGTCACCCCCGACCCACGCCAAGACCCCCCATCACGCATCATGATTGTGCATCACTGCCGCCGACCTCCGCACGCCACGCCCCGCTCCCGCTCCCTCCTCACAGCACCACCACCGCATGTCTCTGCGCTTCCAGTACGAGACCTCCACACCGTGCGACATGTCTTAGCCTCACCCTGTCCCGTGCGGCCCCCGGGTCTCATCCCAAGCCCCAGCGCCGCGACCCGCTGCTGGAACCCAGGCCTGACCCCCGGGCCATACGTACTACGTAGTATATAAGGCGCAGAGTAGTAAGTAGGTACTCTAGTCTTGATATTACCGTAAC
>JAGGAQ010000601.1:0-11797 GCA_017657225.1 Termitomyces sp. T69sscA | reverse complement strand
GGTCACCTGTACAGTTGTTCCCACGCCTCCGCCGCCCGCTGATGCGCCGCACCAAGCAGCGGGGAATCCTTAGACTTATTCTCTTTGGATTTCCCTCTGCTAGGTGATTAGTACCATTGTATCATTGATTACCCAGTCTAATACAACTTTGGATTTCCCTCTGCTAGTTGTGTGATTGAGCCGCAACTCCCGGAGGTCGCCCTTACAGCCAAGGCATCCAAAGGAGCATCTAGGCTGGCAAGCTGAGACATAGAGGCCCAGAAAGTCCTAGCAGGCTATAAGGAACTTCCAAACCAGAGTTAAGAGACTTGTTTTGCTGTAAGGGTGACCTTTAGAAGCTGCAGCTCAATCACACAACTAGCAGAAAGAAATTCAAAGTTATATTAAACATGACAATCAACAATACAATAATAACTAATCATCTAGTAGAGGAAAATCTGAAGAGAACAAGTCTAAGAACCTCTGCTGCTCAATGTGGTGCATTAGCAGATGGTGGAAGCATGAGAATGACTGTACAGATGACTAGTGCTAACCTTAATCTTGAATGATGCTTAAACAGAGAGTGTGGGAAGTTCTGGGAGTTTTTTAAAAAGAAAATGATCACTGGTGATTTTTGAAGGTCTAGAGCAAGCCTCAAAGGTCCTAAGGAGTGGTGTAGGATGTAGGTGGGATGTAGCAAAGTGTCAAAAATAGAAGTTGACTAGAAGTCCCCTGGCAGTCCAAGGCTGAGTACTGAAGGTAGGTGGCGGATCATAACACAGAGCTTCAACTTACTTCCCCTACAATGAAAATATCTCAAATGCCATCACATTGTCTTCTTCCTCAGTGTTCTCAGTCATGTATTCTTGGTAGCAGTTGATTTCTAGCCTCATCAAAAAGTGGAAAAAAAAAAAAAAAAAAAAAAAAAAAAAAAACATTGTCAAAGTCCATGGTTGGAGGATGTTTTTTTCAAATGCATCCTGTAAACTAGCATCATGTTGAAGGGGACATCAAATATTCTTTTTCTTGGGATGTTTAGCACATGCTGCCTTGTTATGTTCATTCCAGGCCCTTCTTACAACTTGTGTCTTATCAAGAATAAGCTTTGCAAGTGAAAATCTATTATTGCTAGTTGCTATAGTTCATTGCTACAAAAGATAGATTTCTACTCCATTTTCTACACATACAAGAACCCAGTTGCAGTAGGAGAAAGATTTTGTCATAGTCATTTCTTTTCAACTATATAACCTCAAATTCTCTTGCCCCTCATTAATGGCAATAAATTAAGAGGTGAAAAAACATCATCAAAGATCTGAACTAGCAAAAATATGAATGGATTCTATCAGCATGGTATAATCAATCTGAGAAAAAAAATAAAGAGAACATTCCACAAAGAAGTAGACCTTTTAGAAGTGAAAAGACTATGTATAACTGCACATCAGTGTATGCTAAGTAGGGAAGAACAATTTTTCTCATCTAGAATAAAGTATGTGAACTGGTTATGGTTATACTTGCCTTTTAAGCCTTTTCACTGCTTTGCATAAATTTTTGAGACATTTTCAGCACCATGATATACAGTTTACGTCTAGTACATCTATAAATAATACTGAATAATTTTACAACAGTTGAAAAGGAAAACAAAAACAAATAGTTAACAAGCAACAACAAGAAAGTATAATTCAAAAATTGGCACAGCAGGTTCTCCAATTAGAGGTGGCACAGACAGGAGTCTCATTTTGTGCTGTTGCATCAAGTATAAAGTATCAACCTTGTGGCTGTTTAACACAAAGCACACCCTCCTTGTCCAAATCTGTATCAGTATGGCTGGTATCACTTTTGTCATCATTGTAAGAGCAACACCTGGAGACCATGGTTCAATTACACAGCTGGTAGAGGAAAGAAAACAAGTCTAGGGATTTCCTATGCTAAAATGGATGCTTCTGGGCCTCAGAAGCATAGGAAACAACTGTACAAAAAAACAAAATCTTAAAAAAACTTGCAAATGGCCTAAATAAATAATTGTCTGGATTGACTCCTTGAGTCTCAAGATAAGGGAGAACAAGAGCCATTGATTCTTTAGAGGATGCTTTAATATCAGAAGTCACATGAAGACTATTGACTAGCCAAATTGTCAAGAGACTTTCATTTTTAATCTATCCTTGATTCATTTCTCTATGCTCCAGCCCACCTCTTGTACCACTTCTTGGAACTCTCGAGGCTTGCTTCAGATCTCTGGAACTTTCTGCACTTCCTTTTCAAGCATTATACAAGATTAAGATTAGCTCCAGTCATTTATACAGTTGTTCTCATGCCTTCACCACCTGCTAATGTGCTGCATCAAGCAGCAGAGATTCTTAGACTTGTCATCTTTGGATCCTCTTTTGCTAAATGATTAGTTACCATTGTATTGTTGATTATCATTCCTAATATAACTTTAGATCCTCTTCTGCTAGTTGTGTGATTGAGCTACAACTCCTGAAAGTTGCTCTTACACAGACAGCAGCAATGACAACTTTTGAACACAAAACTTTGGGTTCACTGCAGCCTGCCATTCAAAGCTGTATGACAAACTAAAGAATTGGAAGACTTACCACCATATGTCTTTGAGAATAGATACTAAGCAATCTTGAATGATTTCAAATTCAATATCAATTAAAGTGCATCAGCACACTGTAAAGGTATGATCAAGTCAAACTATATAATGTATTGCTGCAAATGTAGACATTATATAAGTTTTTAAAAAACTTGTCTACTTTTCTGCTCAAAGTGTTCTTGCAAATAACATATTTAATGTAGTAAAAGCCTTCCAACCATGCTGTGAGTGATTTATCTGTTGTATAAACATGGCAATATCTGATTTTGTAAAGACCACAAGCCTGCAAACCAAATCTTATGTGGCAACATAATACACTTGGGAGATGAAAGACTATATCTCTTGTATACTGAGAACTGGAGACTCTTGTCATCCATACTGCAGTGTGCTCGCAAGCTTAATAAATTAGAATGTGATGTGACTCAATTTTTTACATAAGACAATTCTTCATGGCAAAGCTGATCTCAATAGCTATGTCAATGTACCAAACCCCTTCATTTATCATCTCATCATAGACAAGTTGGCTTTCCTGAAGGAATTCATGCAAGGTTGAATATGCATTACTATAATTATTTGCATTATAAGTGATGGAATGCTTGATTCCATGTATTTAGAGCAAAAACACATATTCCTACCTCCACATCAAACCATTGGATTGAAGACTTTGCTTGATAGTCTGCCCAAGATGCTTGACATTCTAAGCAAGGATTGTCTTGCTCTAGAAGGCAAGCTGGCCCTTGGGTGAAAAACATTTCACAATTTAAATCAGGCAGCCATTTAGCAACTGCATTACTCTAAAGATTGACAATAGCAGATAGCTATCCCTTTTTGTAAAACTGCTTTGGCTCTCCTATATTAGCATCAAATGTTTTTGATTTTCACAGTAGAGCTTAAAGATAAGAATATATACCATGTGGTGCATGTTTCACTTCTCAATACAGAGATTAGACATTTTATGAATAAGAGAAGTAAATGATCCCTTGACAAGTGTTAATTATTGATCTTTCAATTATCTGAAATTGATGTCAACACACTCTGGATTTTTTAAAGATATGGGATATATGTATATCTTGAGTAAGCACATCCTCTTTCTTTGCTCAGGGAAAGATAGTCAGTGGACCATTTATGAGCAAATCTTTCATAATGCCTAAAGCTGAATCATAGTTTTGGTATATACTAAAATCTTCCTTAGGATTGTGGTTAATAAATGGATCAATGACAATCTGAGACCATTCATACTGTCTAAATATATGATTCATTTTACGAATTCTTTGTAATGTTCTTCATTGGTAAAGTCAGCAGCAGACTCAAAGAATTTATGAAGCAAGCAAGTAGTGATGTTCTTGTCTATTGTAGCAGTCAAAACTCAAACAAAAATTAGTAGATTCAGCTCCAGCTTATTATATAAGACATTTTCTATGCATATACATGATTAATAATTGCAAAGTTGGATTCAAATTAAACCAAATGGAATACAAGTTCTATGAAAGCTGCAAGGTGGACTAGATTTTCTTAAGAAGCAGATAAAATTTTGTTAGAGAAAAGAAATCTCAATTTGCAACAAAGCAAAGCAACTCAACAAATAAAAACACTGATCCATTAATATAGCTAGATCCATAGCCCTCTAAAAAAATTAGGTCTACATGCATAAAAATCTAATTTGTGCGTCACAAAAAAGTTATTCAAACAGACATAAAAGCCTAAAAATACTAAAAAAGTAAGAAACTAGGGATTTTTTACTGTTGAAACAAAGTATTTAGCTGCTTGCTACATTCACAACAGATGCAAAAGAGATTGTCAATGAGTATATTGGCATTGAGGAGATGAAGCTAAAGATGGATACCTGGCAAAAAGTTTAATGAAATTTACCTTCTTGATGAGCCAAATCTCATGTTAGTCCATAAGCATAATATTAAATTTTTATATTCTATAGCCACTTTGATGGTAAGCAATATGCAAGATTTTAATGTAAACCCATAATTTTAATGTTAATACTGAATCTCATTAACCTGATCACTGAATTGCACTTTATGATGCTGGGACAGTTTTTTGCTGACTCTTTCATGTAAAGGGCAATTGTACATAGAGTAGACATTTCCAGTGAGTTTCAACATTCAATTTAATATCAAAAACTCAAGCATCTCATTAGGCCTTGAATGAAATTTTGCAAAGGTGTTTTTTGGCTCAATTACATTGAAACTTCCTCTTCCACCTCAAGATGAAGTGAAAGATATAAGAAGCATTATATTCAATAAGTTCTTAATAACACCATTACTTACTACTAAGAGTTTCTATATGGAAAGAAAATTCAGTAGATGTCATGAAGCAGATGATATCAATGATTATGTGGACTATATATGTATGCTTACCACATCCTTGTGAATAATAATAGAACTATTTCAATGACAAATCTTCAGAGTGTGTTCTATTTTGTCATTTGTGTTCTGAGCTAATAATCAGAAAACATCAGGTGTTGTGAGCTCTGACAATAAAATAGTTCTATATTACCCTCAAACATGCTTGTAAGTGCCTAATTTGATGTTCTCTTCATATTTTCACACTTTATATTTGTTTCAGTTCTTGAAAAAAATACAAGCTTCTGAGATGAAAGTATCAAAGAAATGAAGAAATAGCAAAGTGAACATAAATGTAGAACTTTTTGCATAAGCTTTTGAGCTTCATAACTGCATCGTAAACATCAAAGAAGACACTACAAATGGCACAAATACCAGTCATGGCCTCCTTTGCATTGGCTTTCCTTCTCCTTTACTAAAAGTAGAAAGCCTCTAAATAGTTGCTTGTTACTGCTATCTATTCATAATACAAATACCACATTTGAGAAAGCAATGATTGAAAGACTAGTCAAATATTGTAAAAAGTAAGTAAAGAAATACAAAGACTATCATAAACAGTCTGTGCTTTTATGGCATACTCAGGAATAACAAATTGCATCAATGCCTCATCATCAATCTCCTCTATGAGTAAGCACACTATAGCAACATCAACTGCTTGTAGATAATTCTCAGTACCATATTTATGAGAAAGAGAAAAAGCAATATTTGAAAAAATGCCAGAAGGTAAAAACTTGTTATCATCTCAGTGCACAATGTAATTATTTTGATATTATCTCTATAGATCAAAGTCTTGCTAAAGAAGCTTTTGCTAGAGCCACTAGACAAGCTCACTACAATATCAGATAAGAAAAAGAATGCAATAATGTTTTATAACACACTGCTGTTTTGTAATTTCAACATCATATATGCTCTGGCTACCTACTCAATAAATATAAACATTATCACCTCATGAAATATGAAAGCGCAATCAACCTCATTTAATAGTGACATTGTCAGTGCTTTTTAGAAATTAATGAGCAGGCCTAAATTCAACAACTTTAAAAGTAGAAGAAAAGTGTTTGCTATAAAAAAATGAAGGCAACTGAAGTGGCATACCTGTATACATTGAGAGCTCAATAGTGCATATAAAAGCATTAAAAGCCTACTACCAAACTCAAATCACAGTCTTGAGACGGTTGTTTAGAATGACTCACAATCTCAGCTATCTGCCTGATCATTTATGATGAATGCCTCAAATAGCAAAGCCAATGCTGATAAGCTTATCATACTCAGCAGTGCTCCATTCATGATTAAAACCAATGCTCATTAAGATTCCACTGTGAATTTTCTTAGATGCAAGCTCATGCTCAGCAAATTCTTCAAAGTGCAAGGGTGGTAGTATGTGCAAGGGTAGCAGCATGCAAGGCTACTTGGAAAAGTGAATACAATGAGCAAAGTAGCTGCATAAAGCAAGAAAGGGACATACTAGATAAGTATCAACAAAATCTCTCAAAGTTTTTACACATTTAACCAGATATTATTGGTATTATAGTACACTAACAAAATTAACTCTAGTGAGAGGAGTAGATGACTCTCCAACTTCAACTCTAATTAAAAGGGCTAAATGAGCTATGCAGGTGGCTAAAGAACAAAATCATTGATGTTGATCCAAAATATCAGCAAAGTGGCTGTTCTTTATTTTTTGATAACTTCTTTGTATTCATGCTCAGATGCTAAATAAATAAATAGAGATATTTAATTGATTCTTTGATGAATAAATATGTTGTATTTTCACCAATTTTTGGTATGTTGTTAT
The DNA here is from genome assembly GCA_017657225.1 of Termitomyces sp. T69sscA. NCBI lineage: Eukaryota > Fungi > Basidiomycota > Agaricomycetes > Agaricales > Lyophyllaceae > Termitomyces > Termitomyces sp. T69sscA. The sequence continues at coordinate 5,076 of JAGGAQ010000601.1, read as the reverse complement.
ATTCAAATTTTTCCTATTGATAATTATTCCTTTGAATACAGCAGAAAGGGTAAAAAAGTGAAGTTGTCAAAATCTGAGTTTGTATATATAAGAAATAGAAAATCACTGCCATACAGCAGTACAAGCAGATTTGTTGCCTAGAATTCATTGATTTTAATAGAATATTGCAGATTCAAGGATAAAAAAGTGTGCAATTCCTAACTATCTGATTATACTTTGCTAACTCCTTCTGTCACATATCTTGTAAAAGATACAATTTTTTTTTTCTATTTTGCTTCTCACATTCAATTAATTAACTATCGAAGATAAAAATTTATAAGTGTGCTTTGAAGTTCAAATGACTCTCACTTTATAGAAATACAGACATCTAAATCATCAAATGTAGTATAAAGAAGTATTTCTAAGCAAGAAAGAAATAGCATTTACTCTTGTTAGAATATCATAATTGCCATATTTAACAATACAGTAAGCTGCTTTTAGACAATGTTGCTCTATAGAAGATTGAATGGTTAAGAGACTATCAAGTTTGATTCTTGCTTCATTAGTAAAAGCATTGATGAAAAAATGAGTTTGAGCCAAATCATGCTTGAAATCCATGAATTAATTCAAAATAAAAAGATTGTGGGATTTCTCAATAAGTCAGTAAATTGACTGAAATGCTGCCATGTGAAGTCATAATCCTATGTTTGCATATCTAGAATCCATACTAATAATTATTAGTTAACTGATAGCATAGTATAATATGATGATATCATACTTGAATTCCACTATTCTGCAAACTGTGCACATTTATAGAAAAACATGGCAGCTTTGACTTTTGACTTTAATTATTGAGCTCTTAGATTAACTTATTTGCTTTGTACTGGACAAAAAGTTATATATAGTTTCGATGAACATCGGAATTCAGAGTTTGAAAAAATGATGAAAATATTCATTTATTATTCAAAAATTCACATACCTGTAAATAGCATGTAATGTTTAATGGCCATAGTATATTAACTTGAGTATCAAATGCTTTCAATGTTTTGTAAATGTTCATAGATAGTTTGAAAGCAATAATTATGCACTTGTGAAACACAAACACTTCCTAAAATCAATTGACATGCTCTGTTTATCAAATGCTATTATAGGTTGAAAAAGGTGCAACAGATGTATTGAAGGATACTTCTATTATTGAAGATGCAATAGAATGAACAGATCTTATCTTATAGAAACCAGCCTCAAGAAGACAAGTGATAACACAGTTGCTGCATAGCTTTTGGCTGCAATAAAGCAGCATGTATAAATAAATTAAGGATTTCAGGCCTGCAGAGTGTATAGAAGAACATTTGAGTGTTTTTTAAATACATCATTTACAACATGGTGCAGTGCTTTCATAACAAAATACTGCTCTTGTTGAAAGAGTGCTTGTTATTGTAAGAAATGAACACTCCACAAGTATAAAGCATTAAGTAGGGCAAGTATGGAATAAGATGAATGGCCAAAGAAAAGATGAAAAAAGTTACAGTGCAAAATCTGCTAATATTGAGAAAAAGCCTCAAGTTATAGCAATCCTTTAGAAATTTGTTAAGCTGCAAAAAACATGTGAAAGTCACACTTAGCAAAGGAGGATGAAGCTTGCAGGCTCTGTATGATAATGAATCCAAGTTCCTTGAAAAGTTATTAGTATATAAAGTGGCATGGTTACATATATTTGCTTATGCACTTGTGCACTCAGAAGTAGCAAGCTTTTATATTGTTGATGGAGGAATAGTGAAAGGTCATAAGAGATCATGACATCTATAATGGTTCTTTCAATGCACCAAACTTAGATTTTGTAAGAGCCTAGAAACATCAAAGAACTAACTGCTTTGTGATATGGAATATCACACATTAAAGCATACTCATTGTTTGTTGTAAATGATTGTAAAAATAAAAGCTTGTTAGATATATCATTATTGCCAATAATTGTAGATTTTAAAGACTATAACATCAAAGAATAGAGGTAATGTATAAGCATTGTGAAAGATAAATGGTGCATTGTTCTCAAATTTGCTTTCTTTTAATGCTAAAAAGCCACTGTAATTTGCTAAGGTCTGTGATTTCCACATGTTTCAAAACTTGTTTTAGAAATTTTTAATATCATCAATGCCCAAGTTGCTTTAATTAATAAAAGACCTTCTATAAATGGCATACTTCGTCTTGTTCATCACATTTAGTGTGTCTAAGAAGCTGCTTCATATATATATATATTGTTTAGATGTCAGCTCACCATTTCAATATGTACTTTTAATATCTATCTAATGCATCTAGATGTTTTTGATAGCTTCCAATGCAAGTATAGCATAAATCAATGCAAATCTTACAACAAGCATAAATATATTAAAGTAATCCACTTTAAGTACCTATGTGAAGCCTTATGCAACTAAATGAGCTCTATATTTGACCATGTTTTATGCAGCATCCTTTTTAACACAAAATACTCATTTTAAACTCACTATGTTTGCATCATCTAGTAGTTTTGTAAGCTTTTATGTACCAGCTTCACACAATGTGTAGAATATCTCTTTGATAGTCTTATCCTATTATAGTCAATCAAAATGTTGCTTTGCTTCATTGGAGATATGTGTTTTTAATGCTTCTATGTGTGCCAATTTTCATACTAACACAGACTTGTCAAGTTTGATTGCTACAACATCTTCCTAATAGAAGTGGAATGTCGAATACTACAGGGCACATCTGAGTTAGATTGACAAGCTGAGGTAGTGCTGTGGCCTTCTAGAATTCCTAAACATGTGCACTTGGCTTTTAGATATGCTTAAATTGAAGAACTGAAGGTTCAAGACTGTTTTCTTCATTTTGTGTGTTTGGCTTAGGTGAGAGTGATTCAAGCTTTTCATTGACTAAGAAGGATGTTTGAAGATGTCAAAGTTTTCTGCAGTATATTAGCAGGTGTTTTAATGACTTCTATATTCTCTCTTTTAATACAGCTAAACAAACAAGTGTTTTGATAATTTCTATATTCTCTCTTTTAATAGAGCTAAACAACTTGCTTGTATTGTCAAAATAGACATTTTGCTCAATGCTAACTTTTTTCGTCCAGTCAATAAATCCATGTCTTATTGCTCTTTTTATCAAAACTTGACCATCTACCTTACAAAACTCAGCCTTCTAGTTTGTCACTTTCATTTTCAATGTGTATCTAAAATTTCTACTTCCATTTACAGTTTTAAATGCAGCAGGGTCTTGTTATTGTCAGTCTTTGTTATTAGCCAAACAACATAGTGTGCTGCTCCACTTTATAGCATTTTTAAAAGTCTGCTAGCATGAATAAGAGCTTGTCTATATTTAACAATTGCAAATTATGAAGTTCAGCAACTCTGTTATGCTCTAATGTATTGTAAACAGTGAGTTTTTGTCAGTTCTTCATGATTTAACATGTTCAATCAATACCTTGTCTAGATATTCATATTTGTGATCCAAATGAATAATTTTTATGCAAGCAGTCAAACAGTTTTCACACCATGCTTCATCATCTTTTATGCTGCAAAGGCTTTCAATTTATTTTGAAGGAGATGCAAATTTGTTAAGTTATGTGTTGTCAATTATAAAAGTGATATAGTATCAATGTCCACTTCACCAATAAATTCCTTTGCATACTTATCCCGCCAAACCTTTGAGATTGGCTTTTGGGAGGTCTTCATGTATACACACAATTCACAAAATAAATCTTTATCTGCACTAAGTTCAAAATGTATTTTAATTACAAAATCTTACCACTGTGGCTGAGATATGACCCATTTAGCAATGAAATCAATCTAAAGTAAGCACTTCATCTGCTATATCTGTGTATTTTGCTTATACATCATTGAATATAATTCTACATTGGTTTTTGAAAAAATCACCAATTTTCTTGCCACTTGGTGTCAGAGAACCTCCTTTTTACACTTTTTTCTCTCAGTTATTCTTCATTCCCACTCAATTCCTTTGCCTTTCCTTTCAACTTGTCAAGTTCCTTACTGGCCATACTGTGGAAATCTACTTCCTTGTTGATTATTCCTCTTTGGCTAGATTGGCTCACAGCTACTACTGAAAGAATCATTAACATACAATTTGCAGTCATGTGCATGACCTTTGCATGTGCTTGTAGCATGTGACTATAACATGTGATGTGACTATAGATATGTGACGAATCTATCAGAAATGTTACACATTGTTGACATGTGATGTGACATGTGACCTTTAGATAAAGAACAGGGCAAGTACTGATGCCATCAAAAGGGCCTCAATACTCCTTCATGGCCATAGCATCCTTAAATCTAAGCAAAATATTGCCCGATTCAAACCAGTAGGATCAAGCTTAAGCACAATCAATATTAGCAAATGCAGTAGCATTAGACATATTTATTCCTTATTCAACAGCTATTTTGATGCAGAGTAATAGCAGAACCCATAACTTGTTGCAAGTTCAGTATGTACACAATATAAGCCAGATTTCTTTATACAAGTTTTACCTTACCTCAGTTGGTCAACAAACAATCGAGGTTATATGTTGAAAATTACACTATATAAACTGTTCATTTAGTAATCATGCTTCACTTGTGTGTAGCTATTATGACACTAATACATTCTCAAACCTTCTATTTGTCTATATAGCTCACAGCCAGCAAAATGTGTGCAATTCAATCAATAGCAGTAGAGTCAGCCAACAGACTAACAATAGATGCAGACATATTTGTATTCTAACACAATTCTGTTGTATCTCAATCAAGACCCATAAACTGCCAAGTTAGCAGGAGTATTTTACATTGGCTTGCTCTGAGACTACCAGGTGATTGCTAGCAGTCAAAATTTAACTCACAACAATACCAATGGACCATAGGCACAGGCCTAAGGTACTGTCAGGGGACTTCCATTCGATTTCCATTCTTGGGCACACCCTACGCCACCCCCGGGACCCCCGGGACTTGCCCTCAACCCCCGGGACTTGCCCTAGACCTCCGGGACTCATTCTAGACCCCCGGAGATCTCCGGAGGTCATTTCCTTTTTAGGAAATCCCCGGAACTTTGCATCCCTCCTGTTCAAACATTATCCAA
>JAGGAQ010000600.1:0-11806 GCA_017657225.1 Termitomyces sp. T69sscA | reverse complement strand
AAACCTACACCAGGTATCATGATCCAGACAAGAGCAGTGGATGCCAATGTCCAGGCGATATCACCCAAATTGTAGATGACTGTTCCTCCAGCCGCGTCTACGTAGCTTATGTCTCCCGCTGCGTGAGAATGATAAGTATATGCTTACCCAGTTCAAGGCATTGATGACTTACAATTATTGGTATAGGCGAAGTCAACCATCTTAGAGGATACAATATTCGACAGCGAGAAAGGAGGGGAGATCCTTAGTACGATATCAAGCAAAGCGGGTGGCCAACATGGTTTTATATGCCCTCAGCTTCATCCATCGACATTTCGGCAGGGGGCAATCACACGTCTGGCATTCAGCATTACTCCCAAATAACTGATACGATCAGTCAGGTCTTTGATGATTCTAGATTTAGGGACTCGAAGTACTTGTAAAACGCGTCACGTCCGTATCAAATGTTGATCATTTACATCCAGGATCCATTCTTCATGCTATATCAACGTCCAAAGTTACACCAGTTTTCAATCCAATATTGACATGCTCTCTGTTCGGCAGAAGTTTCACCTATAAACCGTCTTGTCAATGATCATGTCCAGTGTGGCTACGGCAAATCTTTACCGACTTCGAGGGTTTCAGTGGTCGACGGGCTAGATCTCGCAAATCACATTATGTGCATGAGACTTCTCCGATGTGTAACATTAAAACAGCGATGGTGATTTGCAGGAGAGGTAGGGGAGTTATGTAAGACTATCTACAGTACTACCCACTGTTCACGCTCTACTGAAATTGAAGGTAATGGACATATATATTAAAGTGATGCGCACCATTTTACACTGTCCCGCCACAACTTCATGTTACTATAGATCAATGAAACGACTTTTGGAATCGAATACAATGCGTCCACCGCCTGGTCTAGAAAAGGATTCTGGAAGGATCGATTCGATAATTGTGAATGAAGGGTCAGGTGATGCAACTTCTTTGCTTGAATCATATGCCACACGTCCACGTCCACCACCAGGTTTCAGGAAGCGCTCAGGCTGAATTGATTCAAGGCTATCGAGTAGATGTTCAAACGACATAGGGTCGTCTCCAGGATCACGGCAACTTGCTATATGTCCACGCCCGCCGCCAGGCTTCAGAAATGACTGTGATTTAGTCAGTTCGACATTATTGAGGAGAGGGTCAACTGATGCAAGCTCCTTCTTGATGGCGTTTCGTGCAAGTTTATTCACTTCTTTCAGGAGCATCGACGTAACTTTCTACGCATCCATCTCAACTCAGTTATCAGCTGTGTGTGAAGGTTACGTACTGTGATCTTTCCGTCAACCTTCAGGACTAGCTCGGGCAACGCAGCGGTCAAACACGGCGGTATGTTATCAAGTCCACTGTGTGCGAGGCCATTTCCAATGCGTCTGCTCATCTGTTCAGGTTGCTTGTTTGTTGTGTACTGAACGTTATTGACGCCGTTCGAGGTGTTATTGATAGACGATATATATAGTGAAAGAGGCCTGAGAGGGCCAGTACTATCTTGAAAATCATGCACAAGTGGAAAGAAACCGAGAATCTTGGCAAACGCATTGTAGACCTCAGTAATGACATCAATCAGGGAGAGGATGGTTTGACGGTAATCGAGAGGAAAGGGCTATCAGGCGTTAAGCGTTATTTCCTGATTTGAGGCAGCAAAGAACTGACTAGGTGCGGTATGAAGAGATGGGACGCTTCTAAACTTTCTGGAAAGGAGACGGCATATTTGCGACCGTGACGTTTTACACTTTGGGGTGTGAAGAGATGGGCGGATTTTTGCTATGTGATGGTTGTTGAGTTTTCTTGTTATATTCAAGAGGGTGTTAAAATGCAGACCATCTTGGGCTTACTACTGTCATCGGTATTCTGGTCGTACTCACTCATTGTTTCAACGAGTGCGTGGAGGAAGTCTCGCGGCGAATTTATGTCAAGTAGGTTAGATAATGACATACCCAAAATGGCGAAGCGAATGGTCCTACAAAAATCAGAATCAATTAGTAGAGGAGAGTGGTCACGTACCGCTTTTGTATTTTGTGGGTATCATTGCTAAACTCGTGCTGGAGGTCTGTGAGAGATATCCGGATAGTGTGGAACCAATGGCTATGCCTGAGAAGACGAATAAAGTCAACTGAACAGAAGTGGAAGTACTGTTGACAAACCCCTCGTGAATATCTCGTATGTGCGAGAGCATGACAATACGCCTCTTAATAACCTTCTGCAGATCGACGACAGAGATGCCCTGGTAAAGATGCGAGTTAGCTACTCCACTATGATTATGTATCGCGACTCAACGTTAGACTTGTTCGCAACGTTGGAAGCAGGAGTGATGACACCACTAGTTACAGCAGCACCAGCAACGGACAGGCTTCTGCCATTGTTGATGGTGCGTCTTGTGTCTCGGATGCGAGACAGCCCAGAAGAGGATTTATTGTGGTTGAGCACTTTCTGTGATGAGGTCTTTCTGCGCATATCTTGTATCGCTAGAAATTGGTTCACCCCAGCTTTATCGGTCCAGCATTACCTTATCGAATCTTGGAATAGCCCAAGAAGCACCATTACGCGAGATAAGAACCACATGAGTCGCCATCCTAATATAGCGCAATGGCGTTAAATCGTTCCAAGTTACTCCGTTCATCATGGCCGACAAGACCATCATCGCGAAGCTGTTTGTTGACCTCTAATATTCGGTCGGCATCATCCGCTTTTTTGCCCCGCTATCATCATACTTCCCGGCACAGTGTTTGGGAGTCACTGTCATAAGTCAACAAGTAATTCATGTCACTGTTCACTATGTCAACAGGCCTTGGCAGCAGAGGTGATATACAGGTGCAGATCGGCAATGTGACTATGCAATCTATAAACAAACTAGTCTGAGACATAAATCATAGATTAGGCTACGAGTACAGTTAACTGAAAGTTTTCTGCAAACACTCTGAACCAGAGAAACTTTTTATTCGTACAAAGATGCTACACAGGAGCCCATAGGGTCGTAGCATGAGCTTTTGTTGCGAGAGGATCAACTGCTCGCATAATAATGGAAAGGACGAGAAATTCCGCAGGTGCTCTAAATCTCGGCATGGAGCCCCAAGTTGGCAACATGCAAGTTGTAATTGTAAGAATTGATTTGTGTGCCTGAGCTGCGATAACACGAAGCGTGATTGGACACTAAGAGTGTCTTATCAATCGATTCCTAGATCTATCAACATTGAAGGGCGCCATTTAGCCGCAGCGCCCACTACTTTAACATGTCGACAAAATGGATAGGCATATCTTTCATACATCAGGGTTTTTCACGCCAGAAATCTCAATTGATAAAATGCGAGAATAACCTCACCCGTCAGTCCATTTAATGTTAGCCATCTCCACGCCCGGGTTTTGAACATCAGCAAAAACAAGCAAAAATCACAGATACAATCAAAATATCCATCTTTTATTTCTCAGGTAACTCAATATCAGCCATCAGAGCGTTTTATGTCTGTCATTTTCAGCCATCAAAGCATAATATAAGAAGGTTGTTACAATTTCAGCCTTACTGTCCTGTGCACGTGCACATATACACAATTCGTATCCGACCTATCACAGAATTATGACTCCGCCGCCGTCGAGTGAGTGTTTGACCATTTGAGAAAGGTAGTTGGCCTGTGTCGAGAGGATCGAGGGATAAGGTGTGGTCTTTCAGTGAGGGTGGCTGAATTCACCGCGATATCTCGGCGCCTTCGCCGTCGCCTTTATCGCGTGACTGATGAAAACAATGAAGACCTGAACTCATTAAGAGCGAAATGTCGTCAGCGGCTCAAGAGGTTAGAGGCTACGCCGCCAATGCCCCCATCCAAGCACTCAACACGCAGCCAACAGCTATCGACCACGGGTCTAGGCAAAAAAATTATGTCCCCAATCAAGTGTCGAGATGAAACGAATACCTACGTTCAGCTCATGGGTCATCAGGCGGAGATTGTGAGGCTCCGGGAAAAGCTTGATAAACTTAGAAAGCGAGCTGTGTTCTAGTCCAACTCCCAGACCCCGCTACCGAGCCTGAAACAAGTGATTCCTTCTATATTAACGACACCGCTTCGCTCACCTACGATACAAACACGCTCCCTGACAACGCACTCAACACATCCATCAACGACTTACCTTATCCGCTCGCTGACGACACCCCAGGGCTACAGCTCAAGCCGAACAACGTGTCCCACGGTGTACCAAGCCGAAACAGCCAAGGACTTGTAACTGGACTAGCCTATTGACACGACTTGTAACCTCCCTGCCCTAATACTCATAAAACTCAATCGGCAATACTCCGGAGAGGGTTGTAAGCTCAAAGGCACGGTGCAATGGCCGCGGTATGTCAAGGACCAACGAAGTCCTCTGCTTGTTTCCAGAATGTAGGTCACTTTTCCGCGATGAACTCTCAGATGGAAAGCTAAAATACAGGCTAGACTTTCAGAAGCTTTCGGTTGAATGGTGCACTTACGAAGATTTGCCATATGTACTTGTACTTCATGGCTTGTTCCCCAATGTACCATTATATCCTCAAATCGGAATATCAGTCTACCTTCTCGAGTTCTACTGCGCTCTGTACAAAAGATCTTGTGATGCAGTCAATGCCATGGCAAGCACCTTAAACATTTTCTTTGCGCATAGGTGCTTTGTTCTTACCGACAACAAGGTATCCGTACTTTTCTCAAGCACAACAAACTTAGGTTGATCTGTGTAGCGAGCTCCAGTACAAGATGCTTTCATTGAGGATAGGGCTATGCTGCCCAGTGGTATGGTAATCTACAGATACATGTGGAGGAACATGTTGATGCTGCCGTCCTCCGTGCAGACGATCAGTTACATACCAGTGGGATTGTATCTTCCAAGGCTGCTCTTCCGCAACGTCCTCCTACACCGCAGCCTCAAGACTCTTCCATAACTCTCTTGCCGGCCCAGTTGATCCATGATGAGTGCGCGCGAAGCTTATAACAGAAATGCCCTGCATGGTTCTGAGGTGATCTCTTGGGCCGATCCCTAGAACGAGAGTTAGATTTCCACCCGAAACAGATGTTCACTTTATTGAAATATGGTCATTAATTATAGTGGCGGAGATATACATGCCTGCATGGATGGCAATTCAAATCATCGTCATCTACGGTCCACGGGAGAGTCACCAGAATTCTATGAGCCCGTTTAAGTTCTACCCAAAGACTTTGTTGATGAGATCCGTTCCCGTATGGAAAAGCTTGGAAAAATGCGCAAACTTCGAACACGAAAAACACTCGTTCCTGAGGAAGCCATCAGCGAGTGTGAATTATTGCACATGGCTGGACATGGCTCCAATGTCAAAACCAATATAGATAGATTCAATGATGGAGACGGTCCAGTCAGTAAGTGTATAATATTTGTTGTATAGTATAACGTACTCCTCAGTCCGACATAACTGACTGAAGGCTAACTCTAGTAGTAGTCCATATAGATGTGTTCGAGGTGAACAATGAGACCATTGTTCACCATCCTGGGATGATTGTGGTCTTGTGGCACAATGCAATAGTATTGGCCCTGTGTATCGCAATCAGAGTGTCTGTGTGATACATTAGAATATCCACCATTATGGCCTTCGTCTGCCTCTATGATGTCCCTATATCCTTGACAAAGATTGGTAAATCAGGGGAGCAACAAAAGTATGCTGAGGCAATGATCAAGCATCTCTTCTCTCTTGTCCCACCACAAGCAACCATGTCAGTTCTTTGTGATGTTGGATGTGTCCTGGATCGCAGCCTTCATGCTCACTGCTGACACCAGAACCTGTGAAAAGGCAGCAAAGAAATGTGTCATGCCATTTTTGGTGTACATATTTCTAATGGCAAAAGGGTTGAGACAATGAAAAATGCCTTTTTATCAAGTGAAAAAGTTGCCAAAGAAATGGTATGACACATTTCTTTGTTGCTTTTTCCAGTGGAAACAGGTCCAGGTGCCAGCAGTGGCTGTGAGTAAGTTGTGTCCTTATTTGGTGCTGTAAACTCAGCGGATCCCCAGTATGACTTGCTCTCTCCCGATATTACATGGTGCCATCTTTTTGCAACCATCTCTATGCATGATTTTGTTCATCAATGGGCCTACCAAATTGTTAATGATCCTTGAATCCACTCAGGTCTTGGTTTGACTGATGGTGAAGGGCTTGAACATCTTCCACACTTTCTAGCTGCTGAACTTGTTTTCAGAGATCCCACCGCCCATATATTGTGGATCAGCAGGTTGTCTCTATTGCCTTGATAGGACTTACAATGGGCTTCTCAGCTATTTATTAGGGCTTGTGAGTTCTTAAATCTACTTTGTATAACTCTCCTTAGTCCATGAGCAGAAGCACCAGTTCACTTCAAAGAAGAGCTTGACCATGTTTTAGCCCTTCAAGGCAATTGTGAAACCTCTGATAAAACCCTTCAAGTGACTTGTTTAGTGCTTTTTAAGATGCTACCATCTGCAGACTCTCTGCAAATGCTCAATGCTTTAGCCTCCAATTATACCAGGAGCACCCCAAAAATTCTATTGAGGAGCTGTATTCCACCCTCAGCATCCAAGATCAATGTCCTGAATTACATGGAGTTGACCTCGACTTCGTTGAAAACCTGCTGATAGCTTGTAATTTCAAGACTAATGTCTGAAAGCATGTTATTGGTAGCTTTGTTGAGTGGGAGCACCTTGACTGGGCTTCAGGCAGTTGTGACTAGACATTGGGTACATGGTCACAGCCATATGAGTAGTAAACACTACCAAGCCACACATGCCACAATAAAAAAATGAACTCCAGGACTTATGGCAGGGTTGTGCAAGTATAACAATATTTGTTACCTGTACCCATGTATAAACCTGAGTGGGATGTCCTCCTTCCAGAGCCTCTTCCAACTGAATTGCAACCACTACAGGATGCCTCCAACCTGATAGAGGATGTATGGATTACCTGCCCCATGCAGGATGTACCTTGGTGGCTCAGTGATATTGAATGCATGAAGGCATTGAGCAATGCTCAAAACTGACTGGTGCACTGAGGAGTATTAGCAGCTGCAGGTAGAAGCTGCCAATCTTTCTCAATGGTTTGGATGTGAACTTGCAGCTGTGGAGCTTGCCCTAATCAATACCTCCAGTAGGCTTATGGTTCATGTTTTGATAACATTCTAAGAGACCTAACAGATGCACATTTATGTGTACCTCTGCAACAACAATGTTGCCATCTTCTCAGCCTTTGTTCAACCTGGCTAAGTCCTTTTGCACCAACCTGTTTTCAATGCTCTTGTTACTTGGGCTATGCAGGCAGCATGTTAATTCCCACTGCCTACCTTTGGTCTGACTGACACCTCTCTAAATACCCTTTTTCCAAAACCAGAAATCCTCATAATTTCACAAGACAGGCTGAATGCAATGATGAGGAAGACATCCTGAAGCATTGTGTTGACTTGCTCACACAAAACATGAAAGAGATTCTATTCAAATGACTACCTATCACAGACGACTGATTACAAGGCAATTGACATAGCAACTCCTGGAGTTGACATGTCTTTGCTATGGCAACTACTAGAAGGCCATAATACATCCCTCATCTATGTTAGCATACTAACAAACTTTTCCCCAGCTGCATCTGAATCCCCACCAAAATCTTCTCAGGGAATTTTTGTTTCATGCATTCACAGACTTTGCTTGACTTTCACACCCACAACACTTCCCTTACCTACATGTTAACTTCATTTTCAGCCTATGTAAGCTGGTATAATGTCTTTTGCTAACATCCTGACTCAATTATGTATGTGTTAATAGTATAGCTGCATTGCTGAAATGCCTGTCTTCAACAGGACTACATCACTTCAGCCAATGCTGTGCAATCTTTTACCAGACCCTGGAGCAGTATCTCCACCTCTATTTTAACTACCTACAGAGTGACTGGTGCACTCAACTGCCCCTCACTGAGCTCACTTAAAACAACACCCCCAACTCCACTATCAGAGTCTGCTTCTATGCCAACAAAGGATACAACCCCTGGCCCACTCTCTTGCTTAAGACATCCCCTCCCACATAGCCCACAAAGTTGCCCAGGACCTTCAGCCACTCCTCAAATTCCTCCAAGACAGAATTGACATTTCCAACAAAGCTTATATCAAACACACCAATACCCACCATGAAATCACCCCTGATTGAACCTCCAGCACTCTTGTATGGCTTGACCAGCACAACCTCAAGATCAGGTGACCCTGAACTAAGCTCAACCATAAGCAACTTAGCCCCTTCAAGATTCTCTGGAAGGTCTCAACTCATGCCTACAAGCTTGATCTACCTCTAGGCACCCCTTTCTTGGACAATGCCTCAGCTAACCACCACTCATTGAAGTTGAAGACAAATACCACTATGAGGTTGACCACATCTTTGACTCATAACTCATTCATAGCTGCCTCCAATACCTGGTTTATTGGAAAGGCTATGAACTCAAAGACAACACCTGCAACCCTCAAAAGAACCTTGTTAGTGCCCCTGCCAAGCTCTGTGACCTTCACCAACAATTGCTCACCAAGCCCTGGGACCCCTGAAACTAGTGTCCATAAATGGCTTAGTGGGCATAACCTCTGCCTCTGAGTTCATTAGGGATTTGACTCCAACCAAGACTCTGCATGTTTTTGCTTTGTTTACTTTTTACACACTTTAAAAAATATCCATTTCCTTTAAGAAAAAACACAAATGTCAAGATGTTCAATGTAAACAATAATAAGTACACTAAATTACAACTGATGATAAGATGTCCAAGATGTGACAATGTGAACATGGGAGAACCAGCAGGACTGACAATGAGCTAGTTCATGCCTCTGTCACCCTAGACTGCTGCATTGTCTTTCCTCCTCTCCTACTCCTTCTTCAACCTCCTTGATTACCAGCAACATCTCCATTCAAGTCACTGGAGTGGCCACATAGTCCTTATGCCCTGGCAGAGCCTTGCCCACATCTCCTGCCACCTTCAATCACAATCACAATTCCACGGCTAAGGTGTTTCTCTGCTGGTGCCCCATCAGCAATGACTCTAATAGTGTGACTCCTTGCTCCAACTACATTTGTATGTTAAGGGCATCTGTCCAAGCCCCTCCTATATTGATGTGTGTGCAGCTAAGGCTTTGTCAAGCAGAACACAGTGCTTGTGAGCCCACCCTGAAACAATGTATATTAGTAAGAAGTATATCTCAGCTTTAAACTACTTACACAGTACTCCCTCCTGCCATGATATATTTGTTTGTCAGCCAAGTATGTCTCAGGCCGACCTCCCATAACAACCTCTGCACCTGATCTTCCTGCAGGGTACCCAGCACCTCCACCCCATGCTCAATAGTCACCACTTCTGACTCCAGCTGCCTCATCTGTGCCTGTGACCTCTTGAACCTCTGTTGCTCATTTGTTTGCCATTGCTAAGCCACATCTTGGTCAGTCAGTGCTCCCCAGCTGCATGCCCTGCCAACTTCACAATATGCTATTGCAATGTCTGATTCATCATCAACAACTCACAATTTACTCTGGCCTGAAGAGGTTCCATTGAATGCACTGACCATAGCAAGAAAATATGAGTCTCTGAGAAACTGGCCATTGATGCTGCCTCACCCTGAAACCTCTTGCCTCGCCTTGCCTCAGAGGGTGAAGACACTTGCTGCTTACTTATGGCACATGCTGCCACTCTGTGCTTCTTATGCAGCAACTCCACCTTCACTATGGGACTGGCCCCTTTCTTCTTGCTGCAACATATCATTACAATATGGCTTAGCTATTGTGCTGTGATGTGGTATTCAGTAGTATTGATTATGTCAAACAACACCCTATCCTCATAAAGTATCTAGTCAAATCTGATAAAGTAGTCTGATTTACTACTGTGTGATATGCAAGGTTATTCTTGCTTTGTAGCCATGGCTATATTTTTTTTAAAAAATTTCTGCAATCGGCTATTGGATTTTGGCTCTAGGTTACCAATCTTGGTAACATCTCATTCAACTTCTCAAATTCTGTGATGGCACATTAAAAATGTGCTTTCATGACAAGCTCAAGAGACTATCCCTGTCACAACCTGCCTCCTACCTGCAGCACCAAGCCCCAGCCACAGATACTTCCACCTTCACAAGCTAGCTCCATGACACCTTGAACCTGAACCACTACAGGCTTGGCCACCCTTAGCACTCATTACTGCCACCTCCAACATTCCTTGGGCCATCATTACCCATCATTACCTTTCATCACTGCCATATCAGCACCAATCTACTGCCACCCTTGGCACCTCCTTAGCCATCACTGCCTGCTGATGCTACATCAGTGCTGGCCCCTAGCAATCTTCAGCGCTTCCCCCAGCCTTCACCAAGTACTCATCATGCATTGCAACCAACACATCACTCCTGGTCTGACCTCTGTACACTACACCCTCTTTCTGGCTTGACTCCTTGCCTCCTTGCCATTCCATGCCTCCTATGCTCACAAAGGAATGTCCTTCCTTTGGAAGCTTTCTTTCTGCTGCATGATTGACACCAACATCTGCTGCAGTCTTGCATGATCCTCAAGCTTTATTGGGAGCCCTAGTGCCATGACTTGTCACTAGGGTCAAGTCCTGTGCCCTGGGGCCTACCTACTACTTCTTGTAAATAAGTTGTAGCATACCCTCTAGTACAGTGGCCTTGATATTGCCCATAGTCTTGTATTTCTGTCTCTGTTATGTTTTGTATCTCATATCCTGTTTTCTTAGTTTTGACTTTGTTTATTTTGTCTTGTATTGACTTATTTCACTTCTTACTTGCCTCATATCATCTTGTTGCTCTTGTCTCTACTTGACTCAGATTTCCTTTCCAAATCTATTCTCTGCTTCTATCTCTCTCTCTGCCTCAAGCCTCTAAGTTCTTCTTTGTCTCATTCTCTCCTCTGGTCTTCATTTCCATCCCACTCTTTTTCTTTCTCTCACCTTGACTCTTTTCTATTCTGGCTCAGCTAGATTCCTATGCCCTTATCTCTGATTCCAGGACCTTCTATGTCTCTGCTACTCTTCCCAGTTTCTAGATTCCCAGCCCTGAGACTTGCTCTCAGCTCTAGCACTTGTCTTCCATTCCTCCTTCACACTTCTGGCACCTACTCTTGCACTCTCTGCTTCAAACATGATTGGTGCCCCCCATCTATCATCTACTTGCATCCCTGGTCTTGCCTCTTGGTCTCCCATGCTCTGTGCTCATCAACAGTACTTGTTGTGCATGTGGACATTGTGTTTGCCACACAAGGAATTGCTTAGTGGTTGAAGCTCCTGTGGTCAGTAGAACCTGACAATTCCACTTATCTGGTGGATATAGGGATCTCTTCTGTTCTACCTACTGGTGGGATGCTACCAGTGTTGGTGTATGAGCTGCCCATGGAGTGGAATGACAAGATACTTCACAATTCCAAGGAAAGTGTCAGGAGACTTCCATTCAATTTCCATTCTTGGGCACATCCTATGCCACTCCCCGGGACCCCCGGGACTCACCCTAGACCCCCAGGACTTGCCCTAGACCTCCGGGACTCGTTCTAGACCTCCGGAGATCTCCGGAGGTCATTTCCTTTTTAGGAAATCCCCGGAACTTCGCGTCCCTCCTGTTCAAACATTATCCAAGGTTAAGGTTAGCTCCAGTCACCTGTACAGTTGTTCCCATGCCTCTGCCGCCCGCTGATGTGCTGCACCAAGCAGCGGAGAATTCTTAGACTTGTTTTCTTTGGATTTCCCTCTGCTAGGTGATTAGTACCATTGTATCATTGATTACCCTGTCTAATACAACTTTGGATTTCC
>JAGGAQ010000599.1:0-11841 GCA_017657225.1 Termitomyces sp. T69sscA | reverse complement strand
AATTTGAAACCAATCGGATTATTTTTACCATATTTTTACATTGTTTTGCCAGAGAACATTGTTCCCTGCACCCAGTGATATGAGCATTATCACTTTGACATGTAGTGAGTAGGTGGTGTTGGTATCAGAACGAACACAACCACGTAGAGGTTCGAAAAGTCTTGCTGGAAATACTACAATCACACATGCCCACGCCCGCGTCTAGGCACGCAACGTCTTTATCAATCTCAAAGTCTCTCCGCACTCTCCTTCTCATCGCTTTCGGGCTATTGCGCTATTGACTTTATAGCGATTCAGGCGCCCTTGCGAGAACTCCGGTTGTGGAGCGATTTTTTGTAACCTCCCCACAAGCTCCTTCGCAAGAAAGACTGTCTCATTCTCTTCTTCGTATCGCGTATGAAAGTCATCGATTGGTTCGAGGATAGAGATATCGGAAGGATGAAGGGTTTTTGTCTCAAGAAGTCGAAAAATAGTTATGAATTCATGCCGGAAAATTTTTACGTCGACACTGGTGAGTGTGGACACTGGTGTGTCATGCGACACTGTAAAGACAATCAGGGACTATATCAAGAAATCTGAGAATTTCACAATCATACCTTGCACGAGACAAACATCTCCATTTATCCGAGCAAACGCAAAAAAGCCTTTGTTGATGTCTGGTACGAGGTATCCCCTAGGCGACAATAGTGTCGAAGGAGGAAACACAGGTTGGTAGGAGACCATCTGGAATGCTCAAGAGGACTTTCAAAGAGGTGTGTTTGTCGGGCCATGAATTTATAGTCGTGTATGTTTAGTCCACGAGGTAAAAGCTATAACTTCTTCGGAAACCCAGATGGGACTGAAGGCATGAGTACTGAGCCCTGGATCATAGATTCCAGAAGCAGATGGGGAAATAATGGATCGGTTGTACAGCATTTCAGCTAACCAACATCTACTCCAGGCCGCCGAAAGCTAGCTATCAATACTCGGCATCCGCGGAACGATCCACCATGTGAAGACGCCAAGATAACCTCAAGTTATTATATGGATAATTTAGAAGGAGAAGCAAGGTGGGCACCGTAAAGTTGGATATGGTGGATTGCGCATGGAGGAGTAGAGACCGCCTATGTTGATCTCTGGATGTCAAACACGATTCATGATTTGGATATCCAGATACTAAGGCTCTTTATGGAACTCCGAGTTGATTCAAAGAGAGCTGTAAGTATTTATTGATGCGAGGTGATGCCTAAGTCCTGAGAACAAATTCCACGGAGTGTGTATGACGACAGAGACACAAAGTAGTGCGACAGCCATCCGACGAGCAATGGGACGAGCCTCAGACTCATTGAAAAACACTTCAAGGGCATCCTCCATAAAAGGCTTCGATGAAGTGAAAGCTCACAAAGGTCAAAGGAAGAGGAGATATGTTGAAGAAGAAACCACTGAAAGGCTACGACAGAAGCTCCATCGCTATTGAATCAAGGATCACAGACTCGGGGACTTCAATCAACCCTATGAAGTACCCAAGCAATCACCGAGGGCTTGGTAGTACTGCCTCAAGGCGGGCTCGCTCAGTTAAATACTCGGCCTGATCCACAGTGGGTGATAAGCCGAGACGAGGAATGGGACAAATATCGAGCGGAGTTCAAGGATATCTAGTCGGAGCGTAACCAGTTCTAAGTGTCCATGGTAGGCCTGAAAATAGAGACCTTGTAGAATCCCGGGCTAACAGACTTGGCTTCCTCGTTTTGCCCTATCAAAAGTAGTTTCTCGGGACCGTCCGGCACTTGTGCGAATATGAATACTGTACTGACACCAGAAAAGAGTGTTTTAACTTTGAAATCGGAGATAAGGGTATTCCATGGATCGAGTCGAAGTTTGACTCGCCGTTGTTAACGGCCGTGACTTCGCGTTAACAATCTTCATGCTCTAATCTCGGGAAGTAGGCTCGGCAGATCCGGCATGGCTCCGTGAACGCCGGTCGCGTGGAGATTTAAAGAAGTATTTCATAACTGTCATTCAAACACGAGTAGACTGGCTAGACAGTGAGGATAAGGAGAGGCGGAGTTTCCTCCATTCTCAACCTTGCTTATATATGTAAAGACGGTACTTGTGCTGGTAAATGCTACCACTTCACTCGGGCCGTAGATTCATTCCTTTATAGTCTATAACTCTATAAACTCAGCTCGTGCCATTTTCTTCTGAGCAGACGCGATCATTGCAGCGAAGCCTAGGGAATTATTCTTGATGTGTGTAGGCGAATCTGAATGATTTCCATATGACGACTTGCATGGAGTGGAGTCTGCATTGCTCTGGTTAGAGGAGAAGAGTTCGAAGATAGATGGACGGATGCTGAGCGCGGCCGGAGCTTCGGCTTTGGTGGCCACGACTCCTTCAAATTAAAAGAGACGACAAGTTCCGCCGGGCCGATTGAGGACTTCTATTTGTAAGAACAACAATCCCACGGTCCTCCGGGACTGTATTGCCGGTTCGTTTTGAAGACACTTATCAGAAGCATACTCATCCTTTGAAGCGCTGAACAAGGGCAGGTCGATCGCGGATCAAATGTCGATGGGCTGCGCGAAGATGTGTGGAATGTGCTGGGGAATTTTGACAAGTGACTCATTCCGATTCATGGAACTATAGCGGTGCACGACATAATAGGCCTTATATCGACTCACTTCTTTCTACCTCACTGGAATCCCTTGTGACTTCAACGTTCAGTATTGTGAGCTTCTATCTGCACTTATTCTATAGATGCTAAACATACGCCACCTCAGTCCAATGCCAAGCACACTCAGCATCCATAATGTGGAAGAATACGCCAGTCCTTCTTTTTCAAACGATTGCAGCGCCTCCCCCAACATAAACTTCAACCTCCCGCTCCCACCTTCCATAGAAACTTCGCGCATCAAGCTTGTACCATTTCTTTCCTCCGTTCACGCCGAGCCATTTTTTTCCATATACGCCTCCTCTCCCTCTCTTGACCGATACCTCCCCATCTCCCTGCTGACCTTCCCTGCCCTCTTCTCCTTTGTCAACACTGATATTCTCCCGGACAAAGGCAGTGTCCTCTTCGCCATCATTGACAAAACCAAAGGATCCAATACGGAACTTACAGAGAGTCTAGCCGGAATGATAGGCCTCCTCAGGGCATCCCCGCAAAACCGCACCGTTGAGATTGGGCCTGTAATTATCCTACCCGCCTTCCAAGGCACATTCGTGTCGCCCAATGCTGTTGGCGCGCTTTTAAAGTACCTCCTTGACACACCTTTGCAGGGAGGGCTCGGGTTCCGCCGCGTGCAGTGGACCGCAAACCCGGAGAACCAGGCTAGTGTTCGAGCAGCACAGAGGGTAGGGTTCAAGCTCGAGGGCATAGCGAGGTGGAATTGGTGTTTGGCTCCAGAAAAGGAGGGGAAAGAAGTGGGAGACCTGGAGAGGGGGAGTGCAAAGGGGAGAGATAGTGCGGTCCTTGCAGTTTGCTGGGATGACTGGGAGAATGGGGGGAGGGAGCACGTTCAGAAGCTTATTGACAGACCGTAAAGTAAATTGGTTTATACTTAGACGTAAACAAGGGAAATGATAGACAATGTTTTACGGTGGAAACTGCCTAGACATACCATCGACTGAAGAGAGCAAATGGTACAACAATATAACTTGACTCGACAACAGGATGCATAATCTGTCTTCATGCCGACTCAAGTTCTACCACGGCCGTCTCACCTGTATGCCAAAGCTTGACAAACTTGAGATCAGCCATGCTCGCAACTTCGATGAATTCCTCCAGTGTGCGCTGTTTGCTATTAAACAAGACCAGCATTGCGAGGTCCAAATTGTATGATCTGATTTGTCCGGCACCGTAATTAGGAAGCATTGGCTTTGGCGCCTCTCTGAAAGATGAGCTGGATGAATTGGCGTTATTTGCGTGTTGAATGACATAGTCATCTATATTTTTGGAGTTGAGTATTAGTAGGAGGCTTACAAATTAGAGATGGACCACGCACGGAGAAGGACATGAGCACCAGGCTTGAGGACCGCACGGATGTTGCGAAGAATTTGAATGCACTCTTTGTCTGGCCAGTTGTGTCTGATTTCAATCAAATTACTGTGCCGCGTCACGAAATGTAACAGTGAGAGCTTACGTGATGGACTTGAGCTAAGTTACATCAATCAAGTAGGCAAAGATTTTCAGTAGTTTGAGGTGTGCCATACTCACATAGTATACGTCGCATCCTGCGATAGGCGATTCAACAAAGAAATCCATGGCCTTGAACTCGATTCGTTTTTCTGCAATCGCAGAGGGTAAAAGCTTTGGCCAAACTTCTGTTTTTGCCTGATGAATACAGTGGAGTAGATCTTGCAGCTTGAGTTGAAGGTTTGGGTACGCTTTAATCAATTCCATCGTGATATTCCCAAAGCCTCCGCCAACATCATTGACAATAGTTCCAGGTGGGTACCTTTTCCAAGGAAAGTCTAGTATATCTAAGCGCCACATCCAGAAAATCGTTTCGTGGGGAAAAATACCTGTGATTATAGCTGCTGCCTCTGTAGCATTGTTAAGGCCACACATTCCAATCCCTACGCGCTCTCCTTGTCTTGCTCCCTCTGGGGTTGCCTAAAGCTATCTCTGAGGATCTGGAAGTAGGTGCCACAGAAGACGTACCCCCTCAAAATACTGGTATAAAGAACCTTTGAACCCTGTTGACCTGTTCCATGGAGATCGTTCAAGCACCATGGAATGACCCCATTCAGGGTCAGCCAGAACTTCACTGAGCATTGCTGTTGCCTTGTTGTTTTCATCCGTGCTATATTGGTGGATGGTTAGAGTTTGTTATGTGAAAGTAGGGAATGAAAGATTGGATCCTGACAAGTGAAATACAATGCTTGACAGGGGGTTGGAAGAGAGAAGTTTGAGACTCAGGCGGTTGTTGGCAAAGCAATCTGTCCTGACTACACGGTATACAAGGGTCAGTAATTGACATGTATCTTGAGAATTTATTACCTTCTTGGAAGATATGCTTGGTCGCCAATAGGCGCATGATGCGGCCAAGTTTTTCGTAATTAACGCCGGCCTTTCTCCCGAGTTCTTGAATATGCATCCCCGATGGTTGCTCTTGAAGAATATCCGAAATCTTGAAGGTAGTTACGACTCTTAGGCAAGCGGGTTCGTAGATCTATCAAAGAAGCAAACATGAATATATCTTGTATTTGAATAGGTTAGTATTAGTACCTGCGTCACTCTCTGAAGCCGTGAAATTGTGAGAGACGGATAGTGAGGTCAAGAGGATGAAAACATACGTTGATAATAGTGTGGCTCGGCCTTGCCAGAGTTGTGCACAATTGTGTGCATGCACCTTCAAGGATTTGTACTGCGTTTCTTAACTGAGGCGGAGAGATGGCTGAGTCCAAGGGATGAGGAACCAGGCTGTCCAGAGACGGAACAATCGGAAGGGAAGAATTCAAGTAGTAGGACTCTATAGTACTCGTTGCATTCTTGACAAGAGCTATTAGTTCAAAGATTTGGCCATGAGTATGCTTTGGAAGTGCCATCTAGGTGATGTGGACAAGTGGGTTGTGTCCGAACATAGATATTTATATGTGCAAGGGGACCCAAGCAATGTGTCATAAAGCTTCGCAACCTTACAGTGAACTTACACATTGGTCAGGTCCGAGTTCCATTCTGTGTCTTGCTTGGCAGGTTGATATGTTTCGTGTACCTGTAAGTTGAGCCGCTTTTTATGAGTAGCAAACCTTATCCGGACATGATCGAGGTCACTGATAAGGCCCGTGCACGCCCCAGAAGAAGTAGTTGAACTGTATTACCTCAAGTCAAATAGCGAGGTCGAATATTGAAGAAACAGGCTGACAGAAGAGGGTAGAAATGGGGAAAATCAACGATTGCATGACTTTCCATCTTTAGCCATCAGCGTGTCGTTGAAAGTATTGTGAACAACGTATAAGGGACAGGAATGGAATGACATTTCTATGAAAATCCAAAAGATCCTCACCTTTCGGGCAAGGGAAGGACAATCTGACAGATTGAGAAGAGCCCTGATACCGTTTGTATTGCGAAAGTCCTTTTCTCCAGCCCATCTATTATGCAGCTACAGTCATACTGAGCTTCCTGGACACCGAGAGGGAAAAGGGCATGATCAAGCTTGGGCCTTGTACAATAAGACAACTTTCCTTCTCAGGTCTATAAAACACAGTACTCCACCAGTGTAACATCCATACAATTGAGTGCTCAGCACGAGCTTCGATATAACCTCGATGCATTATTTTGTCCAAGTTTGACGTTGGATAGGAGACTATATTGAAGTCACAGGTCCATGGGAATAATGCAGACGTTTATGTGAGTTATTCCGGTTCAAAAGCTTAGCACGTAATGAACATCGATTTCTCATTTGACAAGGATTCAAAGAGAAGAAACTCATGGTATAGGAGCCAAACTGCGGGAACCGACCCATTGGTAATGTCGAGTCTATTTTGCAAGTCCCCTTGCTCACCCCCCCCCCCGGACACATCACGTGCATTTGTACGAACTTTTTTGACATTAAGTTCCCACCTAAACACCTCATGTGACCGGTCCGGACAATCAACAAGTCTTGTTGATCATCCGGACCGGTCACGTGACGTGTTAGAGAGTGTTGTCCACAACTTATAAGTGCTCAAAGAAGTTCTCCTTGCTCCTCAGTCTTGCTTTCCATGTCGCTTCATATTGCTGCCATATGGGCCGCTTGTACTTGTGCTCTTGGCGCTTTGCAATCTCTTGAGTAGTGACCTACTCTGCCACAGTTGTAGCATCAAGAAGCTCTCCCACCAGGTTTATGGCCTGCTTTGCCACCACCAGGAGCAGCTTTGGGAGGCCTCACTCTCATTGGAAAAAAAGTTGAAGTTGACGACTTAGGTACTTACATGAGAATTGTAGACAACGAGACTTATTCTTGAACTTAGGACACAGAGAAAAAAAAAACAAAAAAACATGAGTTTTAACTAAAATTTGTACACATATCTACAGCATGTAATAGCAATACCAATTACTACAAAACACAGCGCGTCGTGCCTGCTTGGGGCTTAGTAATGCATGTGGATGGGACAGAGTAATGCATGTTGGTGGGGCAGGGTGGTAGAGGGCTTGACACTGCATGGAGGGCTGAGGAGGTTAGCATAGTAGCTGGTAGAACATAATATATGACTTACATCTGCTCATGTGGACCAGGATCTTGGGGAATGCAGCTATGAGAGGCTGTAAGTAGTGGTACCTAGTCAGGACACAACAATCAATGATCAAAACAACTTGATCCAATGATTGTAGGTTATTTTACATGATCCATGTGGCATGTCCATGGGGGGTGAGCTGGGGCAACTCTATTTTGCCTTGCTGTGACTGTCCATTGTGTACCCTTACTTAGAGGCATGCTCTTGCTCATTACTGAATGTAGGGAGGCAACTGTCATGGTCATAATTGACCAGCTGTGTTGCTTGTTGACCTTCCAGGTAATGCATCACAGTGGGTATGTTGTTTGCAAAACATTGTGACATTAAAAAAATCCAAAGAAATACTTGAAGAATTCCTGTTCAGATTCCTGTCCTGTAGACAAAAAACAACGTCAACGATGTATCTACAATTTTTCTTGCCACACACACTTTGCTAGCAAAGTGATTCAAAGAGCTGTGGTTGCTTCATTCTGCCTTGCCACGCATCATGGAGGCCTGGTTTCCTGTTCCGCCCAACTCAGCATGTCACATCTTTGATCAGATACCTCCCAACTGACAGTATTGTAGAATAAGAATGAATTTCCTTATCATGATTCTCCTCCAGTTATGCTTGAATCTATAAGAGGGCCAGCAAAACCAGATTATTTGTAGTGACCATTCGAGCTTATAACAAGGAACATGGTGTGTATATAAATAAACTATATGATTCAGACTCAGATGATGCCTAGAAAGTATTAACTAGACAAGCAAAGAATACAATGACAAAAGTTGACAATAGGATGCATAGTATGCCTTCATGCTGACTGAAGTTCAACAACACCCATCTCACCTATATGCCAATGCTTGACAACTTTGAGATTGGCCTTGCTTGCAACTTTGATGAATTCCTCCAGTGTGCATTGTTTGCTGTTAAACAAGACCAATATTGCGAGGTCTAAATTGTATGATCTGATTTGCCTGGCACCATAGTCAAGAGACCTTGGCTCTGGTGCCTCTCTGAAAGAAGAGCTGTGTAAATTGGTGTGATTTGCATGCTGAATGACATAGTCATCTGTCATAGTATTGTTCCAGATGAGTATTATTCCAGTAGAAGGCTATCAAGAAAGATAACCAGTGATTTTGGATCGTCCACAGACACATGTCATGAATTGTGTCATAACTTGTATGTTTTACTTATTTCATATTCTTTTGATTTACTTTGTATTATTGCTCACTTGTAACATACAAGTAGTCTCCAAATGTTTCATTAATACAATATTATATATACAATAACTTACCTGGAGTTGAACCAACCTTTGGTCTCCAACTACAGGTGAGATTCATATTTTATTCTACTTGTTTTATACTTACAAAACAAACCTTTGGTCTTCAACTCCAGATCTTTGTATTACATATACAAATATATATTCTGTCTTATGATATGCTGTGACAAAGGCTCATAAGTTACGGATGGACCACACATGGAGAAGGACACAAGCACTGGGCTTGAGGACTGCACATATGTTGCTGTCAGGTTCCGCTGACCTTGGGGGCTCAGTCTACTGGGCGAGTCCACCTTACGGCTATTCACCGTGCACAAACACAGAGCACCGGGAGTAGCGCGAGGCGTAGGAGACCGAAGCAGGGTGGGGGGTGGTGCGTGGAAGAGTGCTGGTAGCGCCGGAGGTAAGACGAGTGCCGGGGAGGGTGAAGGACGAGTGCCGGGGGTTGGCGCGAGTCCCAGGGGTGCAAGAGAGTGAGACGAGCGAGCGCCGGTGAGCAAGCGAGTCCTGGGGATCAAGAGAAAAGCAGACGTGAGGACTTAGCGAGTCCCGGGGATGGAAACAGAGCCAGGGAAGTCGAATAGCCAAAAGGGGAAAGAGTTGAGATAAGATAGCGGGGAAGGGAAACGATTAAGTCGAAGAGAAGAGAGCCAGAAGCGAAGAGTCAAGAGAGCTTAGAGTGGAAAAGAGAAGAGAGGACAACAAGAATGGATTAAGAGTACGAGACAAGTGGAGACGAGATAGGGAGTTGAAGCGAGACGAGTACAAGAAAGGAAGCAAGTAAAGTAATGAAACCGGGACACGCGAGAGACGAAACAGAGACGAAACACACAGACAAGATGGGGTTACGGTAATATCAAGACTAGAGTACCTACTTACTACTCTGCGCCTTATATACTATGTAGTACATATGGCCCGGGGGTCAGGCCCGGGTTCCAGCAGCGGGTCGCGGCGCCGGGGCTTGGGATGAGACCCAGGGGCCGCGCGGGACGGGGCAAGGCTAAGACATGTCGCGCGGCGTGGAGGTCTCATACTGAGAGCGCAGAGACACGCAGCGGTAGTGCTGTGAGGAGGGAGCGGGAGCGGGGTGTGGCGTGCGGAGGTCAGCGGCAGTGATGCGCGATCATGATGCGTGATGGGGGTCTCGGCGTGGGCTGGGGGTGATGGGTGGTGCCGGCGCTGATGTGGCGTGATAGCCGAGGCCTGGTGCTGATGTGGCGGTCACGGCGGTGATGGCCGGGGGGTGCCGCGAGTGGTGGTGGCTGTGGCGTTGACGGGCGGTGATGGCCGGTGATGGCCAGGGGAGTTGGCCAGGTAGCGGTCCGGGCCCGGGGCAGTTGTGGGGGTGGTTCTGGGAGTGCTGGAGTCTCGGGGCCGGGGCTGAGTCCTGGGGGTCGGTAGCGGGTTGTGACAGTTGCAAAGAAGTTGAATGTACTCTATTACAAGTTATACACTCAGTTGCATCAACAACAACTGTATTTGTTTTACCTATTACAAGTCAAGGGGGGAAGAAAATTTGAATAGAACATATCAGGTTGATTTTTTTATGAAGGACCCTCTTGAGTGACCTACCTACCTACCTGCTTACTAATATCCCAAACAGAGTAATTGGATCACCGGCCAGTTCTAAACTGGGCCTCTCATCATTCTCATTGTTGTTTTCCACTGCTATGTTTGCTACCCTCTCAAGCTTTGCACACCCACCCATTCACTCTCTGCTCTAGGCTTATGCAGTGTAGATGGTACTTGATTGAGCAGGTGAGTGAGGTCATTTTTAGAATAGATAATATGAGGTCTTACACACTGAGTCTCTCATGAGTTGTGTTTATACTGGATAGCTTTGTTCCTCTCAATTTTGGAGACCACAAAGGTGCAAATGCACTTTGCCAATAGAGACATCAAGTCTTTTGTCTTCCACTTTTGTCCAGTATGTGTCCTGGGCCCATCATGATCAAATCTGTTACTCATGTTAGTAATTGAGTTTGGAGACAAGGACATCAATTCCTGTGGTTCAGGAGCTGTACCTCCACATGCAGGTGGTGATTGATGGATGACATGGTCATCTATGGCAGCAGGGCAAGCAACCCTGAAAATCCAACTTTATATGGCAGGCTCTTAGCAAACAACATCCATTTTTGGATAGATACCATCACTCTCCAAAACAAAATTAACAAAGCAAGGCCTCGATCTAGCTACTCAACCTGATATGACATATTGTGCATGTGACTCCCCCTTGTTACAAGTTATACACTTTGTAAGTGTGTAAGTACATACTCAATACAAATATCAAACAGATCATACCTCAGTTGCATCAACAACAACTGAGGTTTTAAGTAACAACTCTTACACTATATATGTTATTTGCTTGCATTATGTAACTTGGCATGGGGTCCAAATCTTCTGGCAATTGAAGGCTGAGGTAAACCATTGATTCATGTGGCTTAGGTGCCACCAAGACATCTGTTGCAAAAACATCACAAAAACAGTGAAGTCGGCTATGCAGACTGATTACTTGACTAAGATGTATTTGTTATCTATAATATCTGCAATGAAGCATGTGAAACCTGTAGTATTAGTCATGAGTGTCATGACCCACTACCGACCCCCAGGACTCAGCTCCGGCCCTGGGACTCCAACCCTCCCAAAACAACCCCCACGACTGCCCTGGGCCTGGACCGCTACCCGGCCAACTCTCTCGGCAGCCTCCAGCCATCACCAGCCATCACCACCTGTCACCGCCACCAGCCACTGCCACTTGTGGCATCCCCTGGCCATCACTGCCGTGACTGCCACATCAGCACCGGTCTCAGCTATCACACCACCCATAGCTGCCACAGCAGCGCCGGCACCACCTGTCACCCCTGGCCCGTGCTGAGACCCCCATCATGCATCACAATTACGCATCACCACCATCCTGACCTCTGCACACCACACCCCGCTCCCACTCCCTCCTCACTGCCCCACCACTGCATGTCTCTGCATTTCCAGTGCAAGACCTCCATGCCACGCAACATGTCTCAAGCCTGCCCCACCCTGCACGGCCCCCGGGTCTCACCCCAAGCCCTGGCGCCGCGACCCGCCACTGGAACCTGGGCCTGAGCCCCGGGCCCTATGTACTGCATAGTATATAAGTTGTAGAGTAGTAAGTAGTACTCTAGTCTTGATATTACCGTAGCCTCGTATTGTTTGCTGTGTTTTCATCTCTGTCTCGTTTTCTCACGTGTCCTGGTCTCACCATTTCTACTTGCTTCTTTCTTATTGTACTCATCTCGTATCATCTCTCTATCTCGTCTCTACTCGCCTCGTCCTCTAATCTATTCTATTTGCTCTCCTCTCCCTTTCTACTCTAAGTTCTCTTGGTTCTTCTGTTCCCGGCCCCTCT